>CAMDTW010000141.1:0-52319 GCA_945910005.1 Isoperla grammatica | reverse complement strand
TCCCACTTGGCCTTGCCCTCACTTGCTGGCATTTTAATCAAAACTTCTACCTTTCGTAAGTTTATGAACTGAAATAAGTTGTGCCAATTGTGTATTACAGGAGAGCAGCTCGAACAACTCTGTTCGGTGATACCGCAGATTAACCCTCTTTTAGGTCATCATATGCCTCCCATTGAGAGCCATGTCGTCTACCGAATGCAATGTAGTGGCCTACAGAGTTTAGCGTTAACTCACCAGTGTACCCTGGAACACCACGCAACCATTACACATTTCCCGCTAGCTCCAAACGGGTGGGAATTGTACCCGTATGACTTCAGGAACGGTGTCCACAATACCTATTTCTGTACCCAAAGAGATTGGTTCAATGTAAAAGTGATATTCCGAGACTTGATAGGTTCGCCCACATATACCTGAACATTGCACTACTCCAGTGTCCGAGGAAGAGTAAAATCATCTGATGACATGACATTTTGTACTTGCTATTCTTGCTTAGCATTCAGTTAGTCTGACTGCACTTAGTTCAGACATGATTAAAAATCGTAATTTGTCAATTGTAGTGTATGTTGACCATTGAACAGCATAGAGAGCGTGATCGATCACTCGTTGCTTTTTGGGGCAATGCACAGAGTTGCATGTTGCTGTCTCAGTTACAGATGGGAAAGAAGTAAGCAAACGTTTTATCATCGCGTCTACTGAGAGCACACAATCTACTCTAGTAATACCACTTAGCAATGTCTCTGTGGCTCGCTGAGGTCTGAGTTGATGACGGCGACCGCTGCGTTGCGCCCCTCGTTCTCGTCAGCACCGCGAACACTCCAGTTTGACCCTGAATCTTACTGATTTGATATGCTTTACTTTAATCAATTCTAGAATTATTTGGTGAGGAAACAATGGTTTAGCAAAATAAATACAACAGTATTAGAACCCAATTCATTTTACCCTTTTTACATTTACAATATAGTATATACACTATTAAAAAAAATGTTTTTACAAAAAAAATACAATGCACTAATCTTCAATTGAATATTCCCTTGGTCTTTCGTCTTCACTTTTCGTGAAAAGCATCCTCTACTCCTCCATCTTCTCTTACTCCACATCCTTCGTCTTGACCAATAATTTCCAGATCCTCCGCCATGACCCCTCGCCGCAATTATGAAACCTAACCGGCACGCAACACGTCATATCTGCGTGTATAGACTGTTTTTCGGAAAAAAACACCATACTATCTCTTTAAAAGATACATCTATCATTCGATCGATGTGCTTGAGAAAATTTCGCACGAAAAAGGTCTTACCCGACTGGCTTGGCCCTGCAATCAGGGACGAGAAAGGATGGAACCAAGGCAACACCATGATTGTAACTGTACCTACAGGCTTTGAAGCTATTTGTTTTTATATGCACCGTTTATTAAAAAAAAAAACAATGCGTCGATACAAATGTAAAATATGTATTATATTGTTGTTAAAATATAAATTTATAACATTATAATAATACCAACGATATTATTATGATAATTATTAATTTCTTTTGTTGTCAACACCGGCCATGACTGATATTAGTAAGAAAGCCCCATCACTACGTCAAAGTTTCAGTCAACGATGGGGTTTTTGTTTTTTGTACTTGGGGAAAAAAAGCGCACAAAGCTTTGGCCGGGAGTAACTTGTGCACCGAAAAAAAACCCCTTTTAGCAGTCAGCACTACTAACAATAATTTAATAATAATAATAATATGTAGGCCTATCTGTAGGCTAAGTAATAATGTAGCTTACATGTTTGTTTTTCGAATAGGATTCGGCCTCAAACACAACGCGAGATCAACATGTGTCGTATATGCACGGCAGTTACCGCAAACAAGCCACAAGTAACCATAAGTGGTCACAGGTCATGTACTTATGATGACTATGTCTTTGACATGCCTGTGACACAACAAGAAATATATGAAGCATGCGTGTCAAATTTAGTCAATAGTGCTCTGGAAGGGTACAATGCAACTGTTCTTGCGTACTGGCAAACAGGTTCCGGAAAGACGTATACTATGGGCACAGGGTTTCAATGCAAGAAATCTGAATCGGAGAAGGGCATCATTCCGCGAGCTATTGAACGTTTGTTCTGTGGCATCAAGAAACGAGAAGAGGCTGCAAGAGCAGAGGATAAGCCGCCACCTTCATTCAGCATACTGGCCCAGTTCATGGAGCTTTACAATGAAAATATTGTTGATCTTTTTGAGCCAACGAGGGTAAGTTTGCCTGACCTCATTTTTACTGACAATAGTGGACAGTTGATGCAGCTAGCTGGGTTTCTTGGGTACTGACTGAGCTTCGACGCGTGCGTCTTCAGTCATGTGGCAGAACGACATTTAAGTCACAAATGTTTTGATTACCTACTCAATTGACAAATGCATGCTTCTCAAAAGCTATAATATACCTTGTAAAGTCTATGAAATTAACTTACGTACAGATCAATTACTGCCGCTAACTGCATTGTTTTCACATTAGGTGTAAGAAGAGCCCAAGTGGTAAAATGTGAAAGTTTCGAGTAACTAATAAACATTTCTCAAAATTCATTCAATACCGGTAGGCTTACCCCTTGAAATTCATGTAGCCTGTGTTTACTAGGGATGTGGTACGATTAAAAAAATTACAAACAATAATCATGAGAGAGGTCTAATTATTAAATTACTAAGCACAAAGGCTTAATTATTTAATTTTAATAATTATTTTATTTAATTAATTTCACCTAGCTTGAGATACCAAACTTGTGATCAATCAATATTTTCTTTTCTCTTTTATGTAGCCTTCCAACAATGCAGTGATAGTTTGGGGGGGGGGGGGGGGGGAAGGTTAAAAGTTACTAATCATGGCTATACTTGCACGCACGATTTTCGTTCTCCATCGAACCTACATTATGGTTCACAGTTTCTTGTGTCATTGTCGCCAGTCCGGCCTGTGCGATTGTAATAATGCATCATTTCCTTTAGTTCATGAAAACTATATTTGAACCAAAAGGACAGTGACGTCTTCCCATAGCATTGCTATTGCATTTAATCTTTCTGTTTGTTATCGTTACAGGTAATAGTCGGACTTTAATGATTGCATGCATTTCACTGAGTGACCAAGACTTGATGGAAACACTAAATACCTTACAGTATGCCAACCGAGCGCGAAACATCATGAACCGAGTAACTGTCAATCAAGATAGTTCCTCAAAGACGAATGTTCGGTTACAAAAACGGGTTGCCCAATTGGAACTCGAGTTACAGGAAAAGCGCCAGGTTAGTTGTTCTAATTAGTAATAGTATTCTGTATAGGTGTTCAATGACCTTGATTATTTGATATGATAGGCCCTATCGATATCGCGAGAAAATTGAGATCAGTTTTGATATTGATGTGGTACCGGTATAGTGTTATATTCGAACATATTACAAAACCATAGTAGTATAAAATTATAAAAATATTTATGCCTGAGCAAGCAATATGTTTTGCTGAAGTTAAGATTGCTACAGTTTGTCACTGCACATCTCCTCGAGGAACTAGGATATCACGATATTATTGTTAGCTTGAAGTATTTCTTCCATGGTCGGCAGTATCGGTACGCATGGCTGCAGTTTGTCCCCCACCACCCTGATTACCTCACAACTGTGCATTCATGGCCCATACAGTTGTGGCCCGTTTTCTGTCCCCTCTCTGTAATAACAGTAACACACAGTGATGTAATGTTTTAACAGAAAATTAATAATAGAATAATAATAATAAATGCAAATACTCGATGAAGATGTTGTACTTGTACTACAACAATTACTTCAATGATTAGCAATAGGGGTGGATGGGAAGGAAACCAACAGCTTACGTGGTTGCTGATGACCTTTGGAGTTAGTAGAAACATGGAAAACATAGAAAGACTAGACAATATTGTCGAAACTGTTTCGGCCTGATGTTGCCTTGCTCACGGACGAAGGCTGAATAAGTAGTGTTGGCAAATTGAAAATTGAAAATTTTCAACAACAACAACATTTGAAAGTTCCTTAAATCAATTAACCTTATAAACAAGATTAAATAGGAAAAATAGGCACTGATAGCCCAGATGTTTTGTGCCTTTAAACCACAAATAAAAATAATAAAATCCTGCCACTTTGGTGCTAGTTTTGCTGAAAAATTGGCATTGCATCTGAAATTGCATAATTCTTCTTTTAGAATTGGCCGACGTGATAAGTTATAGGTCTTCTCCGCAGGTTATACCTTCTTAGGGCACTGCTCTGATACGCTGCGTCGTTTCTTTTCTTGACCTCTTTGTCCTGCCCAGCGGCTGCTACCTTATCGTGGTGGACAGGTTTGTGCGCTTTGATGATTCCTGGAGCTATGCCGGCGGAAGAGTATGCTTCTGGTAGGTTCTGGACAGTCAGAAGAAATGCAGTCCACAACCCACTCCCTTTTCCTCCCACTTCCCCTATCCTCCCCGCACACCCACTTGCACCTTTGCTCCAGACGCCCCCCTATTTCATCTTCATATTTCACCCACTCATCGTCTCGATTAGCCTCGATGAAAAAATGTGAGATGTTAAGTCCAAATATCCATCCATCCATCAGAATTTTCGGTCGTCAAAACACATTCCAAATCGCCCAATCTGACAACCCTGATTGTCAGCCGAAGCGCGCGTTCATGAGCGAGTCTGTATCCCCACTCCTGTAGAAGGTGGTGATGCGGGGCGATCAACAAACGAGATGCACAAAGATTCCCAATAGCATGGAAGCCAATCCTGACCCCCTTTCGTGTGAAACCAAGACAAACACCACCATCAGAAAAAAATTAAGAGGAAGGACTACTCGCCAATATTAAAACCCGCGAAATTAACGTATTTTCGTCATATCTCAATAACGCCACACAATATCGAAAAAGTGACAAGTATGCACAATTTGGGTTCGTGAGAGCTCAATATTACATGAAAAAGATTGTGTGTATCGTAGTAATTATAGTTGTAATTTGTAATTAACTTGTCAATTAATTAAATTCGAAATAATAATTATAATTAGTGCAAACTAATAAATCTTTTTCATATAATATTGAGCTCTTAGGAACCCAAATTGTGCATACTTGTCACTTTTTCGATATTGTGTGGCGTTATTGAGATATGACGAAAAGACGTTAATTTCGTGGGGTTTAATATTGGCGAGTAGTCCTTCCCCTTAACGCCCGAGAACCAGTGCTTTCTACATGCAACATGGCCCAGCCCTCAAAATTAACAATAGAACCGCGCCGCCCCGCACCTCCACCTTCTACAGCAGTGGGGATACAGACAACGCGCGCCTCGGCTGACAATAGTCAGTCGACGTTAGGCTCTTGAATGAGAAGGACGTGATAGGGACTCGTGAACATGCCAGATGCAATCCTGGTAAAACGTGGAGCAATGGGTGACAGACTTCGGTCTGAACCAATATACTCACACTATCTATTACTTAGCTATGTTGCCTCATTGGCGGGGTCACCTAAGAACCCTGCCTACGACATAATACTAAATCCACCCTACCCAGACCGTAACACCATTAGACAGAAGACCACTCGACCAGCAGGTATTCGATCCCTCGAACTAATGAATTGTCTAGATATTACCCCACCTCTTGTTTTTACCAATTCTTTTGCCGCTGTCCCGCCATGGATGAGAAATGAGACGTTAAGCCCCATTAATCATCATTAATCAAATTCGTTCCCTATACTCCGATCACGAATGCATTTTTACAGATGGGTCGAGAATCGAGGACTCGTCGGCTGCGCTTTTATTACAGACAGTGAAAAGTTTTCATTCCACATAGATCGTTTTTAGCATTTTTAACGCAGAACTTTTCGCAATCACGCAAAGTCTTTTATATGACACTCGAAGCAAGACATCAACATTTTTAACATGCACCGACTCTCAGTTCTCTTCAGGCACTTTTAGAAGTATATGCTAGGCACCCAATGGTTGTTCAAATTCTTAAACTAGCTGTAGGGTACTGCAACTGAACGACCATATATCTCTTTGACAAGGTTGTCTACTGAGCTAGGCAGCTCTTCGGCGGCTTTAGAGCTACATAGGTGGATTCAATGGCAAACACATTTTACTAGTTGTATTGTTGGTACTTTTTCTCTCAAGAGAGTTAATAGTGAATGATTTGATCCGCACCTGTTGCTACCACCATCGGTTCCAATCCCATCTATATTCTTTAACTTTAGGCCTACTTTTTCTTAATAAGTGCTCCTGCCCAGGGACTGCTACCTTATCGTGGTGGGCAGGTTTGCGTGCTTTGTTGATCCCGAGAGCTATGCCGGCGGAAGCGTATGCTTCTGGTAGGATCACCCTAGCCGGACTGGTCGAGGAGAAGTCAGACGAAGTGCAGTCCACACCCCAATCCCCTTTCTACCCTTTCCCCTTTCCTCACGCTCCCTCCTACATGCCCCCTTCCTCCAAACAGCCCCATATTTCATCTTCATATATCACCCACTCATTGTCTCGATTAGCCTCATTGCAAAAATGAGACGTTAAGCCCAAATAATCAAATCAAAGGCAGCTAACAGATCGTTTGCGGTGTCTTGAACTTCTTGAATTATTCTCAAATAATCAGTCACAGTCTTCCGTTGCGTGGCGCTAAAGTACTGGATACAAATACACAGGTATTTTTAGACCGAAATGTCTTGTCGACTCATCTAAAATAAGCGAGTATCCACTTTCATAAACATCTTCGATTAGTTCTGTTAACATCGCCGGCGATATTACTGATTTTTTAAGTGTTGAGGTGAGATGATCGACACTCCGAATCGCGCTGTGCATTGCAATGTACAGTGCTAGTTGAAGGCAATTACTTTTTTTAGTAGATCCGGTGCGCCTACATCCAAACCCCCGTGAAACATCAAATCTGAATGGCTATCCTCACGTAGGTTTCACGAAAAATTAATTCTAGGGTCTTAATTGCAGTTTTTAATTACTTTTGGCTATGAATTGCAGTGATCTATTTATTTAAGCATCTGCATACACTAGCAGAATATGTTTAGTTTTATTATTTTGTTATTATCGACGTCTAAAGTGGTCCCGTGCGTGTACGGTACGTGAGGGTAGGCATGGAAGCTATTCTCACGGTGGTAAAATAACATGGGAAATGAAATGCATGGAAGTTTGCTTAATTCAGTAACAATTCTTAGTTATTAATTACTCCTGGCAGTGAATAATGGTTAATTGTTTATTCAATCAACTATACATATCATCAGATTTTATTTTATTTGATAATATTTAGTATTATCTGCGTTTAAAGTCTATTGAAAGAGCGCGGGACGTTCAAACTACCCAATACAAGAAACGTTTTCGTTTCAGTTGTCTACTCCGTTGCAGTTTCAAATTTCACTTTAAGTCATTGAATTATGTTAAATTGCAAATAAAACCTACTCTTGAGATATGTTTATCTTGTATGAGGGTCAGGTACCCCTACAATATCATGCGTCTAAATCCAAACATGAAACATGATTTCATGATGATGATTATGATGATGAAAACCCAAGTATCATCGTTATCTTAAAATCAAAATTGTTACCCTCACGTTGGTTTCAGGGTAAATTCATTCTACAGTGTCACTTGCAGTTTTGTGGTTAATATGGTCAATTATTTTGGTTAATATCATTTTTATTCTACCCTTGACAGACGCAAAAACTGTTTTCGTTTATTATATTAGGGTTACCTACACCTGCAATATTGTACCGATTGTACCCATACCCATACCCACCGATTGTATCTATATGTATGCACATTGCACATGCATTGCAATCAAAGATGCCAATGAAGATTCTATTGTGTCATCTTTCTCATCTTCATTATCACCCGCTCATCGTCTCGATTAGCCATCGTTGCATAAATATGAGACGTTAAGCCCCATTAATCAATCCAGCCATTAAAAACAACATTCAGCATACGTATAGAGTAGATTCAATATATAACTAATCATAAATTTATGCCAGGTGTAATTTACAATTGCAGTATTTCTTTTTTGCAATTTGACCGTGGTTTTTGTGTTACCTTGCTTTTGTGAAAATATAATTTTTAGAGTATCTCTTTGTTTTGAATACACAAAGCAATGAATAATGTTAACTTAATTTTGCATATAGCCTACACGTGACTTAAGCCGAATGAATTTGTTTTTTAATTATTTTCGTGATGTTTGTTTGAAAATCCCGGGCGATTTCGAAAGTTTGACCGTTACCGAGGCCGTTTCGATGGAATGAGCGAATTTGTCCGTATTCATTGCCAATTTAACAAATGTATCGTACAAATTAAAATTTGAGTACTAAATATCAATAATAATATAATAAATTCGTTTCTTTTTGTAAATTATTTAATAATATTCGTGGGTGTGCTCGCTACTGAGAACAGCCTTGGCGTCTTCTCAATGCGTCGTCACCACGCGGTCCGGCATAACGTGCTTGGTCGTTGAGGAGAGCAGTCACGTCATTTTGTGTGCTGGTTTTTCTTAGCGGTTCAAGTGTCTTATTCCTAGCGAAGCTGCCTAATATTGTATGAGAGTGCACTGCTTTTTTGTGCTAGATTGCTCTAAACAATTTTGGGTTTTTTCGTATTCATCCTCACCTAGTAATACAACAAGTGTGCCCAGCTGCCACGTGTTGTTCATTCCTGTTGTCCAGTGAGGTAAGTGTTTCACTGCTTTTCTTTGTTTAGGGCCTACGTAATCATATTGCTAGGCCAATCCTTACTAGGCCTAGCCGAGCATTGACCATGGGAACCGGTTAGGCCTAGTTCTTTACTGGGCTAGGCCTAGGCCCTAGTTCTAGCCTAGGCTACGCCTAGGATTGTGAAATTGGTGGTCAAATAAATTGTTCACGTGGCTCAGGCGTAGGGAATCGCAGAAATGTTGCTTTTATTTGTTTCTGTATAGGCCTGCACTAGGCCTAAAGTGTAGGCCTAGCCCCTAGGCAAGTTCCTGCCCAGGGACTGCCACCTTATCGTGGTGGGCAGGTTTGCGTGCTTTGTTGATCCCGAGAGCTATGCCGGCGGAAGCGTATGCTTCTGGTAGGGCCACCCAAGCCGGACTGGTCGAGGAGGAGAAGTCAGACGAAGTGCAGTCCACACCCCAATCCCCTTTCCCCCCCACTGTCCCATTGAATATTTCTCCTCCCACTTGGCCCTGCCCTCCCTTGCTGGACTCCCGTATGACGACTCACGCGACGTAAATGGATCTGATTCGGATGTAACTTTATTCTTCATTATCATCTTTCTCATCTTCATTATCACCCGCTCATCGTCTCGATTAGCCATCGTTGCATAAATATGAGACGTTAAGCCACATTAATCAATCCTCCTAGGCAAGTTGTAGGGCCTAGAACCATCTCGGGCAAGGCATAGGCCTCTCGCCCAATGCCTTTTTGGTTCGGTCTGCTTGAACTGCTAGGCTAGGCCACAATGGCTAGGCCAAGGTTAGGCCTATACTGGTCGTGTAAGATCCAGTGTTGACCGAAGCTCTTGTTGTGGTTGGGTCTAAAGCAGGGTGCACAGTGCACACTAAGCGGGAAAGGAGTTAGCTGTTCTCGTTCCCGGAGCTCCTTCCCGGGTGTATTATGCACCAAGCATGAGCATAACCTCTCAAGTATTGTTCCAATGTATCGGTTGTAGTTTTAGACCTGTTCCATATTTAACGTGATTATAATCATAAAGTTGTCCCAAAACTACCTTACACATGCTTTCGTCACAGACGACTGGTTCGTAGTCAATCAGCGATAGGTATTGGCCCGGATGTGTCTCGGGCGGTTCGCTGGTTGGCTACGACTGCCCCGCATGTGACGAAAGCAGGCGTAAAGTAATCTTGAGTCCACTATAACAATTGATTTCCTTATGTTGGCCCGCCTACCACACATCAAATATTGCAGCTTGGGTAGTATGCTGGCTCCATGGTCTAAGGATATCCTAGGTCTGGCACTCCCGCGTGCCTGATCTCGTCCGGCCCGCGCATAACGTCACGTGGATACAAGATCGCTGGCCGGCTGCCGCTTCGCGCTTGCTAAAATGCTACTCTCCTCCACTGATTAAATATCTATCGTCAAAATTAAAGTCGTATTTGAATGTGTTTGTTATATGATTACTTACAATGCATTATATAAGTGGATAGAAATATTAGCTCAGTAGAAACTACTATAATATTAGGCGTACAGTGGTAACATGAAGACATGACCGATAAACACATCTTTGCGTGTTTATGTGTCATGTGAACGTGATAAAACCGTCACAGCAACATTAAACAAACAATACGCATTTTGTAGGTAAATATATAGTTACACCAAACACATTTTAACTGGAATTATTTCGCTTTAGCATTTAGCATTCACAACATTGTCATTTTATTCGTACCCAGAGTTACGTCTAATTCGATTACGTCAGTTATGATTCGTACCGTTTTATAATATTGCGTAGGCTATTATTATATAATGCTTACATGGGCCAAGATTCCAGTACGGTAGTGGACTTAAGCCCCAGCCACAATTTTTGGCATCGTGATCGTAATCGGTTTCGTGATTGCAATCGTACAATTGCCCATTAAAATCAGTTACGACGTTACGATTTAGTTGTGAACAGTGCCATAAGAACCATTTAAGTTAACTTTGTTACGATTTCCGACTTGCGATCCCGATCTTGATACCGAAAATTGTGGTTAGGAGGCATGGTTGGTTAGGCCCATGTAAACGTAGCACATAATAATGCCGTGCCATATACTGTACAGTATAACGTCACATCACATGCAATACAAATATAAAGTCGGTACATTTAATTTGTAAACTGTTCAAATACGAATTATAATGTGATTGCGTGCTGGCTTTAAATACGACCGTAAATGCAAATTCAAATACGGTGGTTTTGCTCTCTAGATATTACGTGTAAATAATATTAGACGTTTGGAGGTGATGTTCATCAAGATCTGATAACGCGAATCAGTTGTAAGTTTTAACTTACATTTAATATGCCAATAAATAAAAAATGACAATAACATCATTGAAACTTAATTGAACCAGATGAGATGACGGCATTGCTTTGACTAGGCCTATAGCTGTAGCTTACTGTTCTGCAATACAAAATAATAACGTGAAGATATTTAGAGAATGCTTTATGTGGGTGCCTTTATGCCTTTATGGAGATGTTCGTATATGGCAGTCAGTTACAATATTATTCTGATATATTTGACTTACCGTGGTGAAGACTCGACTACTCTATGTTATAGTTTTCTTTCTACTTTGGGTATCGAGCCTTGTACCTCAGTGGCAATTTGCGAAGCCGACATTAGTTTTGAGACGCATCCTGGTTTGACTTTTCGTGATTTTTTGGGTGAATAACCCAACAACTTGTGTTTTAAATCCCAATGAAAATCGGAGAGTTCAAAATGTTCAGAACAATCAACAAATTCTACAATTCTTTCGATTGAATTTGTCAGACCCTTTACAAAATCGAACCCAAATTAAGCACAATCCTTTATAATTAGGGAATCTAAAAAAATAAATGGTAATTATCGGTCGGCACTCTGTAAATCGCTTTGTTTGGTAGGGCTTCTGTTGTTACATCCACTCACCACACCATCATCATTGTTAGTATTTTTAACTGTAGCCTAGAGTACATTACTACATAATAATGTATTTAAAAAATAAATACAAAGCTTTTACGAACGAAGCATACGAATGAACAGTTGCTTACTAATAGTTAACGCTGTACAAACGTGGAGAACCAAGTCAAAATATGCAAATAGTATCACATCACGTCACACTTATTAATATATTTATAAAAAAAAACTTTCATATTATAATATCGGAACTTCTAATTGACAATGTACGTCTAAAATAACACTTTTATAAAAGTTAATTACTTTTTTATATTCTTCCGGAACTAAGCACTTTGGGTAGAAAATTCTACTTTTTTAACACTCAAATCAAACACACTGACAACAGTTCTCAATATCTTTGTAGTATCTACACTCAACGAGACGTTTGGACACGACTCCTTGCACATTGGAAGCAGACGACACACTACTGAGAGGTCCAGATACAGCCAATGAGAAAAGTTTATAAACATTTGTGGAAGTAAGCAATCGTAATAAATTTATGATGACTTGGCGAGAATAATTCTATCGTAAAAAGGTTTCGAACTAACAAGGATCGAGCGAACATAACCGAGAGTAGTTTTGTGTGCGTGTTTATTAACGGAAGTGAGTTATTTATATCGGTATCAAGAAAATGCAATGTAATAGTTCTGTTGTGGCAATATTACTGATATCTGAAGAACATTATAAGTTGTCACCAAGACGGCAACCATAAACAAAGTGCGAGGATTTGAAATATGAGTGTTTAGTTAAGAACATGAGACAGTATTCATTGATTACCCCTGTCAATAACTCAGAGCGGAGCCCTGAATGCGAGCACTTGACTCGTGCGCTGGGCGATTCTTGTATCCACGTGACGTCACGAGCGGGCCGGCTGCCGCGAGCATCTGCGCAATGTCATACCTAGCCCACACAGTAATATCATTGTATCATGGCCTAGACCTAGACCTAGACCTCTTCTCGTTTATACTGCAATCATCACATGGTGGACCTATTATCGGAGTTGGTGGCTTCACTGCGTTTCAACGCCCGTCAACCACGGTCGCTCTCTTACAGCAACACGGTGACCCACCTTGGCTTACAGTCCCCTTTAACGTGGTTTCCAGTGTCATTGGGTTTAAACCCAATGCCAGTGTGATGCATAACTCGCCACGTGAAGAACTACCACACAGACAATGGACCCAGTTACAGAACCTGCGTCTTGCCGATCCTTGCTACTTTCAGCCGGCCCGGAGGACCAATGTAAATCAGACGAATCGAAACACAAACCTTTTATCATTACTTCATTTTTAATGATTAAAAACTAGATTTCACCGGAGAAGGAAAAAACAAGTGAGTAATAAAAACAAAGAATAAACAACCATTAATTACAGAGAACTTCAGCCGGCGCAGTTGGCCGAGGTCGATTAGGCGTTGGTCTAGTGAACCACGGTCTCTGCGTCCCAGGTTCGAATCCTGGCTTGGGCATGGATGTCATGTGGCGTTTTTTCATCTTCATAATCACCCACTCACCGTCTCGATTAGCCTCGTTGCAAAAATATGAGACGTAAAACCCCAAATATCATCATCATCACAAAGAACTTCAACAAAGAGATGTCAGTCGATCAAACAAAATGTCCTTTCAACAACATTCCTTGTTGACCTGTGACGTTCATTGTAATGCCGTTCTTCCTGTGTCACAGGTCGCAATACTGGCACCATGAGGCGGAACTCCTGTGGATAACCACTGTCGCCAAGCAGCCAGGTTGAAGGAGGTAGATTTGCATTGTGTAAATGCCTTCTCAGCTCACTGTTATTGAAGATGTGCGAGTCATGGGCCGAGCCAGGCCAACGGGCAACGATTCCCACAAACTTCATATTAGCATCGCAAACCTGTGGGAACTAAAATGGGAAAATAGGAGAAGTGGAATACCGTAGTGTGGGCATGGCACATTTTTTATTGATAAGGAAAATTGAAATGTTTAGGATAATTTTGGGAAATGCAAGAAGTATAAGATAAGTCTACAGAGATCCAACAAAAATAAATCAGGAATTTCATTAACAAACAAATACTAATAGGCTACTGCATCTTAACAGAATTTGGAAGAATTTGTCTCCTTCGTTAAAAAGAAAACACTTCAGGCACAAGTGATTGACTTGTACAACCAGTTCATAAAAAATAGATTATTAAAATATCAAAGGAAATTAACAAATTTTTTTATTATTGAAAAATAATTAACATTTTTTATTCCAGTTCCTTCCAGTAAATTTAAGTGTATCAAAACGTCCAGTTAGACCAGTGTTATCTTGTAGGTTCCAGATTATCGGTAGTCTCTGCCAGCAATGTCCAGTTTGTTCCAGTGATTACTGGAACTGGATATGCTTATAGTGTAGGGCCGTGCTTACCAGTATACATTTTTAAGTGGATGTTACTGGATTCAACTGGAATTTTTAGCAGGGATCAGACTCTACCATGGTTCGTGGTTTAAGGTTGAAACACCACTGAGTGAGGTGACATTACTCATATTTGAGGTATATTGAGGTTCATTGGTCGATATCACGTAGCCGCGCCCCTGGGAGGGAAAGACCTCCGTGTCGCGCAGCTGTTGTTGCTCCGTGAGAGGCGACGAAAGGAGACCCCGTTCCTTTCCCCCCACTGTCCCACTGAAGATTTCTCCTCCCACTGTGCTCTGCCCTCCCTTGCTTGACTGCCCTTAAGACGACCCCCGCGTTGTGCAATGGCTCTGATTCGGGTATGTGACGTTTTTTTCATCCTCGTATATCACCTACTCACCGTCTCGATTAGCCAAAGTTGCCCAATTGTGATACGTAAAACACAAATATGATTGAGATTTCATATAAAGTTTAAAGTAACACCCATACACAGTCTTCTCATTGGAGCAATGTGTACAAACCTTTGCTGTCAGTTTGTAAGTCTCATTTGGTGTAGCCTACACCTACCATTCCTCATTTTTAAATACCCGGTATTATTAAAGGAAATTTATCAGCTTTATCTGGATGGCCATTGGATTCCTCTCTATACAGAAAACAAGAAACCAGATGCAAAAAAAAAGCGTGAGTAAATATAATAACTTGAAAAGGCATAGAAGAACACTAATAATACAGAAGCAAAGCAAGCATCAGCATAGAATAACTATTATAGACTACAGGGGTGATCTTTCTCTTCCTGGTCTGGCTCGACTCTGATGCACTTGGTCAAACTCCAGGTGTTCCTCTTCCCTGGTAGATCGGGCCTCCTCGAACCGAGCTCGGGCCTTTAAAATCCATAGTTCGACCGATGGGATCTCGGCCCGAGCTACCTCGGCTCGCTCCCGAGCAGCATCGGCACGAGCACGTGATAGAGCAGCGTCCATGTCGGCTCTGGCTTCACGCATTCGAATGTCGTGCAGCTCGTCTTTCTGCTCTTGTGTTGACTTGAGCTGCGACATTCGTAGCTGGTGTTCCTCACGAAGAACACCCAACCTATTTCTAGCAGTGCTATGGCTAGTTCCGTCCCCAGAAACGTTGGCACTGCAAGTGGGAGTATCTCCACTAGTGGCAGAAGAATGCCCCAATGACGGCACAGTGCTAAGTTCCGTCAACAAACAAAACATCCGAGTATTTAGTTGCTAAAGTTCTCACATAATGTGTTTGATTTAAGACGTACTGGACTGTGTTATTTGCATCCACTTCAATACAAATACTGTTACAGTGTTTTTCTCAAAGTTTAGGCAATTTGTTAACCAACACTGTGGACTGAAAGAGTTGCTCTCTTCTTGCAGTGGGGGATTACGGGAGATCGTAAACGAAATCTTCGAGACAAGCCACCCAATGACCGATGGCCAATGTTGTCATTTTTACGTTTGTCACAGCAGGAGTGCGAGTGGGACATGTTGAATATGTTATCTTGTCACGGTGTGCCTGCTTACACTATATTAGTTATTAGTAGTTTAGATTAGTATTGTAGTTATAGGAATGGAAATAGTAAAAAGGCGGTGTTATTGGAATTGTAAAAAGCATCAAGAAGACCGTGGATTATTCAGATTAAGTTATAGGAATGGAAATAGTGAGAAGGCGGTGAAAAGACAGAATGGGGATTGTTGTAAAAAGGGAAATGCAGAAGTGTTTTGTATCTCTTAAAAGAGGAAATAAAAGTAATATTACGCAATACTTGTAGAACAGTTATTTGTATACTAGACGACGCTACAATTGACTCCAACTCGCCGTTCGGCTATTCTGTGAGGAAATGTTTCTCACTTCTTCATTCACAGTAGTAGTTTTCGTTGCATTTTTGGAAAACGCTTCATCCACTCCGGCGGATGATCCAACGTACTATAGAATGGTTTTTGATTTACGACGGCGTGAGCAGTCATTTGAGATATCAAAGCCCACATCTGCATCCACACTGCGTGATGGGAAACATATGTGTTTCTCTTTTCGCTATAGTGAATTATGAGCTCAGACTTTCTGCCTGCGTTATAGCCTTGTAATTATTGCTTTGTTGTAAAGACGGACCCATCAGGTCGCAGCCTTACGTCCGGACCATATATGCATATTAATTTTAAGCCTGATCCTGAAAAGATTGAATACTGGTTGGTGATGATAGGCCAACCCTCGCGTAGTATGTGTCCCAGATTCTTCCATGTGATTCCTACCCCTATCCAGTCGGTGTCGTACGCAATTAACCATTGTTGTTCTAAGGCTGTAGTCTTCCCTAGTCCTGGCGGTGCGTAGTATATCGCTTGTATAGATGGAGATGGCATGTGCTTCTCTGTTTTACATTTTTCGCATTTCCCCATGGCTTCGAGAATCATAGCTTCATTTAAAAGATCGTTACATCCTAATTTCGCCCTTTGGCGGCGTGTGAAACCAATGACAGCTGGTGCTTTGTCTCCTACGGATCGTATAAAGTTGTGGAAGGAATGTTCTTCGTGTACGAAGTGTAGTAAAACTTCTTTCCTTACCTTTCCTCCAACACGTTCAGTAGACGTGGGTGTTTCTTCAATTTTTCTTTCGCGCAGATATCGTACATCTTTTGCACTGATGGCTTGTATTAAGCCTGCGCACACCGCTCTTCTTGCGATGTCATCAAAATTATCCCACTATAGCTGTTTGTACAATTCAAAGGGAAGCAGAATTGGTGTAGTGCCCCGCTTTATCAGACCCCATCTTGCGATTGTGACTAAATTTCTTTCAACTGAAGCTGGCAATCTGAGTTAGTCTCTTGATGCGTAGTCTAGTCCCTCGAAGACGGTTTTCTGTATATGTTTGTACCAACATTTTCCGTATGGTAGTGTAGCTGGCAAGTCAACAATGACATCGCCTGCTGGATTTGATGCTAAACTGAGTACATGACTCTTCTTCTCACAAGTACAATCTATCTTTTGATTCCTGTTGGCCATAGTTTGAATGAAGTGTTGTACCACGTCGGACTTATGTTGTCCTTGGTGCCACTCCCACTCGTCAATATAGTCCAGGTAGTCAGGATAAATTTGATCATGATGGTGGTAGTCAATTCTCAGATGTTCACCATACTCCACGTCACTCATTGATTCAATCTTGCCGATGTATCGCACGAGAAAGTCCAAGTCTACGGTACACGACTAAGGGGGGGGGGGGGGAGAATGTCACGGTGTGCCTGCTTACACTTTATTAGTTATTAGTAGTTTAAATTAGTATTGTAGTTATAGGAATGGAAATAGTGAGAAGGCGGTGAAAAGACAGAATGGGGATTGTTGTAAAAAGGGAAATGCAGAAGTGTTTTGTATCTCTTAAAAGAGGAAATAAAAGTAATATTACGCAGTACTTGTAGAACAGTTATTTGTATACTAGACGACGCTACAATTGTCTCCAACTCGCCGTTCGGCTATTCTGTGAGGAAATGTTTCTCACTTCTTCATTCACAGTAGGTAGTAGTTTTCGTTGCATTTTTGGAAAACGCTTCATCCACTCCGGCGGATGATCCAACGTACTAAAGAATGGTTTTTGATTTACGATGGCGTGAGCAGTCATTTGAGATATCAAAGCCCACATCTGCATCCACACTGCGTGATGAGAAACATATGTGTTTCTCTTTTCGCTATAGTGAATTATGAGCTCAGACTTTCTGCCTGCGTTATAGCCTTGTAATTATTGCTTTGTTGTAAAGACGGACCCATCAGGTCGCAGCCTTACGTCCGGACCATATATGCCTATTAATTTTAAGCCTGATCCTGAAAAGATTGAATACTGGTTGGTGATGATAGGCCAACCCTCGCGTAGTATGTGTCCCAGATTCTTCCATGTGATTCCCACCCCTATCCAGTCGGTGTCGTACGCAATTAACCATTGTTGTTCTAAGGCTGTAGTCTTCCCTAGTCCTGGCGGTGCGTAGTATATCGCTTGTATAGATGGAGATGGCATGTGCTTCTCTGTTTTACATTTTTCGCATTTCCCCATGGCTTCGAGAATCATAGCTTCATTAAAAAGATCGTTACATCCTAATTTCGCCCTTTGGCGGCGTGTGAAACCAATGACAGTTGGTGCTTTGTCTCCTACGGATCGTATAAAGTTGTGGAAGGAATGTTCTTCGTGTACGAAGTGTAGTAAAACTTCTTTCCTTACCTTTCCTCCAACACGTTCAGTAGACGTGGGTGTTTCTTCAATTTTTCTTTCGCGCAGATATCGTACATCTTTTGCACTGATGGCTTGTATTAAGCCTGCGCACACCGCTCTTCTTGCGATGTCATCAAAATTATCCCACTATAGCTGTTTGTACAATTCAAAGGGAAGCAGAATTGGTGTAGTGCCCCGCTTTATCAGACCCCATCTTGCGATTGTGACTAAATTTCTTTCAACTGAAGCTGGCAATCTGAGTTAGTCTCTTGATGCGTAGTCTAGTCCCTCGAAGACGGTTTTCTGTATATGTTTGTACCAACATTTTCCGTATGGTAGTGTAGCTGGCAAGTCAACAATGACATCGCCTGCTGGATTTGATGCTAAACTGAGTACATGACTCTTCTTCTCACAAGTACAATCTATCTTTTGATTCCTGTTGGCCATAGTTTGAATGAAGTGTTGTACCACGTCGGACTTATGTTGTCCTTGGTGCCACTCCCACTCGTCAATATAGTCCAGGTAGTCAGGATAAATTTGATCATGATGGTGGTAGTCAATTCTCAGATGTTCACCATACTCCACGTCACTCATTGATTCAATCTTGCCGATGTATCGCACGAGAAAGTCCAAGTCTACGGTACACGACTAAGGGGGGGGGGGGGAGAATGTCACGGTGTGCCTGCTTACACTTTATTAGTTATTAGTAGTTTAAATTAGTATTGTAGTTATAGGAATGGAAATAGTGAGAAGGCGGTGAAAAGACAGAATGGGGATTGTTGTAAAAAGGGAAATGCAGAAGTGTTTTGTATCTCTTAAAAGAGGAAATAAAAGTAATATTACGCAGTACTTGTAGAACAGTTATTTGTATACTAGACGACGCTACAATTGTCTCCAACTCGCCGTTCGGCTATTCTGTGAGGAAATGTTTCTCACTTCTTCATTCACAGTAGGTAGTAGTTTTCGTTGCATTTTTGGAAAACGCTTCATCCACTCCGGCGGATGATCCAACGTACTAAAGAATGGTTTTTGATTTACGATGGCGTGAGCAGTCATTTGAGATATCAAAGCCCACATCTGCATCCACACTGCGTGATGAGAAACATATGTGTTTCTCTTTTCGCTATAGTGAATTATGAGCTCAGACTTTCTGCCTGCGTTATAGCCTTGTAATTATTGCTTTGTTGTAAAGACGGACCCATCAGGTCGCAGCCTTACGTCCGGACCATATATGCCTATTAATTTTAAGCCTGATCCTGAAAAGATTGAATACTGGTTGGTGATGATAGGCCAACCCTCGCGTAGTATGTGTCCCAGATTCTTCCATGTGATTCCTACCCCTATCCAGTCGGTGTCGTACGCAATTAACCATTGTTGTTCTAAGGCTGTAGTCTTCCCTAGTCCTGGCGGTGCGTAGTATATCGCTTGTATAGATGGAGATGGCATGTGCTTCTCTGTTTTACATTTTTCGCATTTCCCCATGGCTTCGAGAATCATAGCTTCATTAAAAAGATCGTTACATCCTAATTTCGCCCTTTGGCGGCGTGTGAAACCAATGACAGTTGGTGCTTTGTCTCCTACGGATCGTATAAAGTTGTGGAAGGAATGTTCTTCGTGTACGAAGTGTAGTAAAACTTCTTTCCTTACCTTTCCTCCAACACGTTCAGTAGACGTGGGTGTTTCTTCAATTTTTCTTTCGCGCAGATATCGTACATCTTTTGCACTGATGGCTTGTATTAAGCCTGCGCACACCGCTCTTCTTGCGATGTCATCAAAATTATCCCACCATAGCTGTTTGTACAATTCAAAGGGAAGCAGAATTGGTGTAGTGCCCCGCTTTATCAGACCCCATCTTGCGATTGTGACTAAATTTCTTTCAACTGAAGCTGGCAATCTGAGTTAGTCTCTTGATGCGTAGTCTAGTCCCTCGAAGACGGTTTTCTGTATATGTTTGTACTAACATTTTCCGTATGGTAGTGTAGCTGGCAAGTCAACAATGACATCGCCTGCTGGATTTGATGCTAAACTGAGTACATGACTCTTCTTCTCACAAGTACAATCTATCTTTTGATTCCTGTTGGCCATAGTTTGAATGAAGTGTTGTACCACGTCGGACTTATGTTGTCCTTGGTGCCACTCCCACTCGTCAATATAGTCCAGGTAGTCAGGATAAATTTGATCATGATGGTGGTAGTCAATTCTCAGATGTTCACCATACTCCACGTCACTCATTGATTCAATCTTGCCGATGTATTGCACGAGAATTCCAAGTCTACGGTACACGACTAAGGGGGGGGGGGGAGAATGTCACGGTGTGCCTGCTTACACTATATTAGATATTAGTAGTTTAAATTAGTATTGTAGTTAAGGAATGGAAATAGTAAGAAGGCGGTGTTATTGGAATTGTATAAAGCATCAAGAAGACCGTGGATTATTCAGATTAAGTTATAGGAATGGAAATAGTGAGAAGGCGGTGAAAAGACAGAATGGGGATTGTTGTAAAAAGGGAAATGCAGAAGTTTTTTGTATCTCTAAAAAGAGGAAATAAAAGTTATATTACGCAGTATTTGTAGAACAGTTATTTGTATACTAGACGACGCTACAATCTAGTTCAATCCTCCTGTCAATCCGATGATCTCGCCATCCCTTTAAGTTGACAATAACTGTCTGCCCGGCCAACCAGATAAAGCTTAAATTTTACCTTGAAGTTTACCTTTGAAAGGACGACACTAATCCCTTCCCTTAGCTACTTTGTTATAAAAACTTAAAATACATCAGTGCCAGACAATATGCCAAGTTGCTCTAGCTGTTCCTTTCCAGTCTGCATTCTATGTATGAATGAATGCAAGCTGCAAGGTCATTGAACCTGATGTGTGCATTGAAGGCAGGGTAAGGTAGTGGGGGTGGGGGTCATCTAACTTTTAGGATCAGGTGAAAGTATTTAATTTTAAATTCTCACTAACATCCAAGCTTGCTAAGCCAATGGGAATACCTAAAGTAATGTCATATCTATGATAGTAATATTATAATATAACGATTTATTTACCGTCGAAATGCAGTCCAACAGTCAGCTGTAGTGCACACATATGCGGCCAACTGCATTTTTTCTTTTACGTCTTTAGACATGGCTAAAAACTCCTCGTCTATTTTTTTCATGAGTGTCGGACGACTCATCACACTTCTTTGAGGTTGCAACCCTTTAATTAAATTTTAAAAGGATTCCCTTTCTACTTCAGAGAAAGGATGTGGGGACGTTATCACATAATCGAAAACCAATCGATCTATGGGCTAACCAAACGGGATACAGATTCTCCGTCTCGAAAACAACATGTATACATTTTTCCCGACACCGAGGCTTTCGTCCGAACCCTTCTCTGATAATGGGGGGCCAGGAACTCACCTTTTCTGACTCCGCCCGTTGCTTAGGGATGTGGTTCGACTCCAAACTATCGTGGAAACCCCACATCCAGCAGCTCAAAACGAAGTGTGTATAGATTGACCAACACCACATCTCCCTTGGCCAAAACGGGCGAGTCAAAGTCGACTGGAATGCAGGTGATAGCTCATAAACGCGTGCTCCTCGCGCTCGGCGCGTGAGCGGTAGCGGCAAAACATGGCTTCACTTACATTGCATTATTTCCGAAACTATTAAAGCTAGAACAATATTATAAGCGGCACAAGAAAGATGACAGTTATACCTTGACGACGATAGTTTTATATTTGTGACAGGTTTCTTGTAAAGTATACAAATTGCGATCGTAAAAAACGTAGAAATCATCGAAAGGTTTCCACTAACATTGCTCTGCTTTAATGGCATTTTTTTTATTAACTATTAATGTTTGACAAATATATTGCACATCATCGTGTAGAGAAAGGTTAGACAAAAGTATTTATGTGATTCAATGTTTGATGCGCGTATTGGTTATCGTGAAACCATGAGTTGAATATTGGCTTAACGTAGTTTTGCCGTAGCCTGCTGGCTACGGCCGGCCGTACAGCTCTGCCGTAAGCGCGCAGGGAGATGTGTTCCCGACCACTGCCGATAGCAACTGACACCGGCCGCCCCTAAAAAAACGAATAGACTAGACCCGGATGCGCGCGCAAGCTTTCGCGCGCGGAGATGTGCTCGTGGTAAATCTATAAGAGCCTTGAACATCTTACGAGTTTTAAGTAATACCAGTTGGGGAGCAGACCGTACGGTTATGCGTAATCTCTACCGCTCACTGATCCGATCGAAATTGGACTTTGCCAGCCTCATATACAACTCTGCTAGGCCGTCGTATATAAAAACCTTAGACACAATTCACCACACAGGCATCAGACTCTCAACCGAGGCGTTTAGAACAAGCCCAATTCCCAGCCTATGTTGTGAGGCTGGGGAACCCCCTCTGTATGCCCGGCGAGATTATTTGCTCCTGAACTATGTTGCCTCTTTGTTAGGATCTCCCAAAAACCCTTCTCATAACACCGTTTTTAAACCAATGTACAAAACCCACTATGAGGTAAGACAAAAGGCTACGAGGCCAGTAGGAATCAGAAGCCATGAATTATTACAAAAATTAGACACTGAACTATCAGTTGTATTCCTTACTTCTTTCAAATCAACGCCTCCTTGGACCTTCAGTCAGCCAATCTGCATCACAAGCCTGTCACAATGCAAGAAGGACACCACATCATCCCCACAGTACCAAGCATTGTTTAATGAAATACGAGCTCAATACTCTGACTACGAGTGTATTTATACAGATGGTTCCAGAACTAAGGATGAGGTTGGCTGCGCTTTTGTTACTACTGACAAACAGTTTTTATTTAACCTAGACCCTCTTTTTAGCATATTCCATGCAGAACTCTATGCAATTATGCAAAGCATTATTTATTGTCTTAGGAGCAAACATACAAAGTTTTTTATATGTACTGACTCGTTAAGCTCACTTCAATCAATGTTTGAATTATACTCAAGGCACCATCTGATTAATAAAATACAAATTCTATTAACAAAACTATCCACAAATGGAAAGTGTGCAGTGTTTTGCTGGGTGCCATTCCATGCAGGCATTATGGGCAACGAGGTGGCCGACAAGTGCGCCAAAGCTGCCTGCACCAAGCGACCTACAGACTGTAAATTAGTCCTCACATATGACCTAAAAGTCTTTCTACGGCACCTTTTAAAGAAAGAATTGAACGATAGTTGGAAAAATGTACCTTGTAAGAAACTAAGGGAGATTAAAGACACCATATCGCCTTGGTTTTCTTCTAGACGATCTTGCCGTCGCGAAGAAGTAGTCTTGACCCGTCTCCGTATCGGCCGTACATACCTTACCCAAGGCTACTTACTAAGAAACGAACCTGCCCCAGTATGTGATGTATGTAATGTTGTCCTGACTGTAAAACACATTCTAATTGAATGTAACACATATGATAATGAAAAAAGAAAGTTTAAATTGAAACCCTCACTTAAATACAACTTATCAGACAAATCTAAAGTAATCGATAACATATTTCGTTTTCTGCAAGATAATCGTTTATTATCACTTATGTAATCGAACATAATGATCAATATTAAAATAACATAGGCACTGATAGCCTTGCTGTTTTGTGCCTTAAAACTCTAATAATAATAATAATAATAATATCTGCACTGCCAACTGTTACAAGACGTCATTTGGCGCCGTAGGGTATGCCTGCCGAACCAGCCGAGCTATGTCAGCCTCGAACTGCTGTAGAGTCTTGCCCGGTATTCGGACACTCGTCTTCAATTGCGCCTGGTACACTGGCTGCATATGTCCGTCGCCATAGCGCATCTCTTAGTTCCGTACTAGTGCCCTGTAGTCCCGTTGTTCTGGTTCAGTGATGGTCTGGAGAACGTTGAGAGCATCTCCCCGCAGAGCAATAATGAGGGCGATAGCCTTCTCCATGTCTCCCCACTGGTTGACCGTTGCCGCAGCCTCGAACTGTTTCAAGTATGTGCTCCACGGAGATCCGCCATCAAAAGTTGGTGGTTTCATTTTAGCTGCGCTGGAGGGTGTTGCTTCACTTTTAAGAAATTGTATGAACTAACTGAATAGTAATTCAATTTCTTCATAAAGTAACTATAACTGTAACTGAATTACTTTACAAAAGTAACTTTTACTACCCTGATTTTATGGCCATGGATGGAAAGAAATCTGAGGTGTGGCCATTTAAAACAAATGTAAATAATAGATACGAAGTAAAATGTAGCTAAGATGAATACAGTATAATATGCATAAACTAAAATAGTAACAAATGAAGAAATAAACATTAGAGAACCAATATAGAGCTGGTGCTGTGTAATGCACAACGCTTTAATTTAATTCCGGGGGTTGCCGATTCGATAGCCACTGCCAGTAATTCTGACTGAAGGTTTTCTTGAGGTTTTTCTCAGTCACGAGGTGAATGCTTGGATTAAGACGAACTAACAGCCCTTGTTCATTCCTTCCCCATTTCATCATCTAAGAGAAGCATGGCATGTCCATGGGGTGGTTTTTGTCAACAAATTGTATTTATTAGAGACTAGACAAAACAGACAAGTAACTACATTTAATGTAGCAAATTAAAAACATCTTTTCAGAAATATTTCACAATAATTTACATCCCTGCACCTACCAAATTGGTTTTCTGTATGCCAGTGATGAAATGCTGTCACTGTGTCCACGAAGAATGTGCAGTAATGTGTTAGTTTTCGCATTATGCAATTTACATGTTTTATCGCAGCTGCCCATTGGTAGCCTTAAACATAGACAAAGTAAGATGTTTACAAAATTTCACTGGTGAAAAATGCCATTCGTATAAGATAATTTAGTAACCAGTAGTATTGTACATATTGGTATCTATCTACACAATACTTGTATTGTACACAGTGTTGTTTAGTAGCGCGCTACAAGTAGCGTGTTACTTTTTTCGGTAGCGAGACTGGTAGCGCGCTATATTTGAAAATGCCGTAAAGTAGCGAGTAGCAAGCTACTTTATACGAGTATTTGTAGCGAAAAATCGCCGATACTCTATTTTTGCAATTTTGTAATGCAATATAAAATATAAAACCTCTTATAGACATAGATTTGTGGCTTCTAAGTTGTTGATAACATTATTTTCATAAATATAGAAATGATCATTTGTAAGAAAGCCTAAATTTTCAAAGAAATTATTAAATAGTAGGTACTCCTGGTCTTTTATAACAAATTAAAGTAGCTGTAAAGTAGCGTCACTACTTTTTTTGAGTAGCTGTACAAGTAGCGAGCTACTTACAAATTACAGTAACTGAAAAGTTGCTAAGTTACTTTCAAAGATCAAGTAGCTGTAGCTGTAACAGTGCTACTTTTAAAAAGTAGCTTTAATAACACTGATAGTACAGTGTTTTACTGGATAATAAATTATATTAGTACAATGGAGATCATATTTTACCAGTGCAATTTTGTAAATGATTGTCATTTGCAAGATTATAGTTAAATACTAATCCTAAAGGCCCAAATTTAAGTATACGTATAAATAAATATTTAACTGTATGTAACCATACATACAAATACAATACAACAAATAAATTACAACTTTATAAAACCCTGCCCAGGGACTGCCACCTTATCGTGGTGGGCAGGTTTGCGTGCTTTGTTGATCCCGAGAGCTATGCCGGCGGAAGCGTTTGCTTCTGGTAGGGCCACCCAAGCCGGACTGGTCGAGGAGGAGAAGTCAGACGAAGTGCAGTCCACACCCCAATCCCCTTTCCCCCCCACTGTCCCATTGAATATTTCTCTTCCCACTCGGCCCTGCCCTCCCTTGCTGGACTCCCGACGACTCACGCAACGTACAATGGATCTGATTCGAATGTGGCTTTATTCTTCATTATCATCTTTCTCATCTTCATTATCACCCGCTCATCGTCTCGATTAGCCATCGTTGCATAAATATGAGACGTTAAGCCCCATTAACCAATCAATCTCACAACTTTATAAATGGAAGTTACAAGTACATGATTGATTTAACTAATTAATTAATTAATTTGCTGAGGGCACAAGCTGTGTGTTGGATGTAGTCCAGGTTTTCTTTATAAATGAAATCCTGGGCCCTGATTCACAAGATGTTCCAAGTCTTTTTTTGGTCTTATCTTTAAGACCGGCCAACTTTGAACCTCTTATAAAATTAGGAAAATATCTTAAAACAGATTTTAAAACATATTATTGCGATTTTTATTATATCCTTGTTCTCACCGGAAATAAGTAACTTTTTGTGTGACCCGGGTCTGGCTATACAAGATGTTCAAAAGTTATGCCAGTCTTAGAGATAACACCAAAATAGGACTTAAGACCTTTTGTGAGTCCGGGCCCAGATATTTAAAAGGAAACATTAACAAATCAAATCAAAAATTACTTTACGTTTCATCATTATCCTTACAATGCATCTGTATGTCAGGTATAAAAAGATGAAATACTGCCATAAGTAATGTAGAAGTATATTTGACATAATGATATAAGCATTTTAGCATCTATCATATTATCATTTCCCTGCCGTTAGAGCCTGTTATCTATTCTCTTGCTTGCGTAGCAGTCCTTGCCTATATCAGTCTGTATTCTTGCAGCGAGTGCATCAGTCTTCATAACTTAGCCCCCCAGGCCATGTACAACTGTCAAATGCCTTTTTAGTTGCGTTTGGGGGCAGCTACACAAACTACATGTCGGGCGCGCCCTGTTGCGCACTATCTGAAAGGAAATCACAAAACTCCCAGTGAGGCCCCCATCAGTTACATATTAAAAAATATATTCGTTGGAAATCATTCTATAGATTGAAACCCCACAAATAAAGATCGATCGGGTAAAATCGTCAACTTATTCTACTAGGTAAATACACTTAACTTATTTAAGTGCGATTAACGCACATTGTCACCACCGCCTTAATATTATTTATCTCGATCGATCCTTATTTGTTATGCTTATATGGAAGAAAATTAATAATTTTGAAAATACCGAAATTCCGAAATACTGAAAACCCGAGGAGCAAGGTGTTGAATATATGACTCATTCGCGGTAAACCCGCTTAGCAACGAATTCCCCGTGAATGACTCTCATCCCTGCGGCATTCCAGTGGATGCCATCTGGCCGCCGGTTGTTTCCATGCCCCATGTGTCTGAAAATATAATATTTGTTGTTGTATGTCTTCAGTCTTTAATTTCACCCGTGACATAGGCCTATACAATTCTTTTACGTGGTTTCTTACGTCTTATAGTAGGCCTGGTTGGGCACATTTCCCGGCGAACAGAACAATGAGTGCACGTCGATGACCGTTATATTCTCATCTGAAATTACATACACACAGTCATTGCATGGACATTGAATCATGCATGATATTGTAGCCATACATGATTATACATTAATAAACAGTCCATATTTACGTTTTTCCCCAACTTTGTAATGTATCTATCGTACTGCGCCATCCGCTCTGTATCTTTAGTGTGTGTGTGGCGTAGTATCGGGGGCAATGTCAAAACGACAATCTCTGGGGTTTTGGAGGCGACGATCTTTAAAATGTGCCATAACTTTCGGCACATGGCCTCCGCACTCACGTTCTTCTTGCTCTATTGAAAAAAGCAAGTACATGGTTATCATAGATTAAACACGGAAATCTATTTGAAAACATTTCTATTCAGATTCCGATTTTACTAACCAACAAATCGTTTGTGCCTAACATCACGACGGCCTTCCTTTTTTCAGGCAAATTGATTATTTAGTTAATATGACAATTGATTCGTGTATTGTCATTAAGAATACGTCTGTGTGAAAACTGTTAACTCGATTTGACGTTGGGAAAAGGGTTAAACATCGATTTCCATATAAAACAACAATTAATTAATTATGATGAATTTATTGATAATTTAGTAAATATGACAGTTGATTAATGTATTGTCATTAAGTATACGTGTGTGTAAAACATTTCAGCTTGATCGGACATTTAGAAGTAGGTGGAATATCGATTCAAAGATTCCGTTCAGACAAACAAGGCAAGGTAATATAAGCGTTGTAATAACAAGTAGGCCTAGCATGTACTCAGCTTCTTTAAATTAAATTATTAAAATGTACGTTCCTAAAAGGCAACCAGATGTCACGCCAGAATATAGGCGGTCTTTAATATGGCTTTGCCGCCAGATAAAACTATCGTGTGTGCTGCCAGGCCATTGCACAATTACATTTACAATCCGTAACTGGGCGTCGCAAATTTCCTGAACAGTGATTGAATGTTTTCCATGTCTATAAACACAATTCGGGTCGTCCTCATTCGGAGCTTTCACCGATACATGGGTGCCGCCGATGCACCCAATAACGTTAGGGAACTGGGCCATAACATAGAAATCTGAAAATATAAAATTGGTAACTAAGTTTTGAATACATTGGTAAGCAGAAGCCCTTCATTTAGGAAAGTTTACGCCTTGAAGCATCGAGCATTTTTGGACACAGACCAAGCCTAGCCTTGCCTTAGGCCTAGGCCTACACCTCGGCCCCTAACCTATTTTAAACCAAGAGCCGTAGCCTAGTTTTAGGCTTCGGCCTAGGGCCTACCTAGACCAAGCATGCACCAACATGTATTTAGTGTTGACTAGAGATCTTTATATTATGTTATTGAGTTTTCTCTTGCACTTATCTGACTTAATTCTGCCAATTTGGTTAGCACTGGCCAGCGGGTATCTAATACTGCGTGGACACATCGCAACTATAGATTCACAAGATGTTTTGAGGACACGGCTGCAGCTAGACTGGCCTATCCCAGCCACGTTCCCCAAAACATTTTAGAAGTTAGCTAGTGCCATATATCGTAAAGATGTTAGCACCTGTGTGTGGACTCGTAACGTATGTGATCGAGCCGTAGCCCTGCCCAACACTGGCTCGAGCGAACGAAGACACTTGCTGCATGTGCACATTTTTTTGTATTATGAACTAAGAACTCATCGGCTAACGATGAAATAAAGTCTTTACACGGTTTCGGAAAAGGCACTAACCTAACATCTACATTGTCCACAGAGTTGGTATTGCATAATCCATGTTAACAACACGCTCTTTTTACACGCACATGTTGCCTACTTCTTCCTCTTACCAGTAGCATTATGTGTTAACTTCATTTGACTTAAAAATATTAAAAACGGCTCCAAATTAAAGATTAGAAGTCACTACACAACACGTACTTCCAATGTAAAGAGAAGCAACGGTCGACTGCGAGGGGTTAAAATGGCGCCGATGACGTCAGTGGGCATGTACGTCACACGACTTCCGGGGCTACTTTTCTAGTACGCCGATTTGCCAGCAGTTGCGAGTCCAGTAACTATAAGTCCATGGTAGCACTAACTCTGAAAACTTTACCAGAGTTAGGATAGGATAGGCCTACCAATATAAATTCTGATGCGATTTACGATTAAATGGTTTTGAGATGGCCTAGCTCAAGCCCTACCTAACCTAGGCCTAATTCAAACCCAAGGCTAAGATAGAACAATCTAGATGTAGGTCTATCACATTAGTAGGCTCTAGGCTAGTGACTGTGGCTAGGCCTAGACCTAGGATTAGTCCTAGGTCTACTGTTGCTTACTGTCAGCCAAGTGGCTATTAATTGTAGACTACCCATTGCATATATTTAAGAATAGTCTACACTTACCTTCTCTTGTTAAGTTATAGCTTCTGTCTTCTTATTTTCTACGATTGCTTTAAAACTTACGACTAAATTAATAAGCCTACAGCACTAGAGTAATTGGTAGCTCGCCTCTGTAGAGTTTTCTTCTCTGCTGACTTCGATATACTTTATTAATAAATGAAAGTAACCGATGAGTACAAAGATGGGCGTATCACAAACTGTGGTTTTCAAATTGACAGGTTATGTCAAGCTGGTTTTGTTATTTCAGTTGTCATGGTCTTTTAGGTCATCTTATGCCTCCCATTGAGAGCCATGTCGTCTACCGAATGCAATGTAGTGGCCTACAGAGTTTGGCGTTAACTCACCAGTGTACCCTGAAACACCACGCAACCATTACACATTTACCGCTTGCTCCAAACGGGTGGGAATTGTACCCGTATGACTTCAGGAACGGTGTCCACAATACCTATTTCTGTACCCAAAGAGGTTGGTTCAATGTAAAAGTGATATTCCGAGACTTGATAGGTTCGCCCACATATACCTGCACATTGCACTACTCCAGTGTCCGAGGAAGAGTGAAATCTTCCGATGACATGTCATTTGTACTTGCTATTCTTGCTTAGCATTCAGTTAGTCTGACTGCACTTAGTTCAGACATGATTAAAAATCGCAATTTGTCAATTGTAGTGTATTTTGACTATTGAACAGCATAGACAGCGTGATCGATCACTCGTTGCTTTTTGAAGGAATGCACAGAGTTGCATGTTACTGTCTCAGTTACAGATGGGAAAGAAGTGAGCAAACGTTTTATCATCGCGGCTACTGAGAGCACACAATCTACTCTAGTAATACCACTTAGCAATGTCTCTGTGGCTCGCTGAGGTCCGAGTTGATGACGGCGACTGCTGCGTGGCGCCCCTCGTTCTCGTCAGCACCGCGAACACTCTAGTTTGACCCTGAATCTTGCTGATTTGACATGCTTTACTTTAATCAATTCTAGAATCGTTTGGTGAGGAAACAATGGTTTAGCAAATGAAATACAACAGTGTAAGAAACTTAATTCATTTTAACCTTTTTACATTTACAATATAGTATATACACTATTAAAAAAAATTGTTTTACAAAGAAAATACAATGCACTATTCTTCAATTGAATATTCTCTTGGTCTTTCGTCTTCGCATCCTCTTCTCCTCCATCTTCTCTTACACCACATCCTTCGTCTTGTAGTTTGTCCCCGAAACAAGAAGCTTGTTGCGGGGGCTGGCACTCCTCTACAGTCAAAGACTGTCTCTTTAATGAAAGAAAAGGGATACATTGGTTCTTACAAGCTAATGTTCCTACTCTACAGTTAAAGGAGAATCAGTCGAGACTTGGCGCTCCCGGGAGGTGGAATCCTGTTGGGATGGCTCCGACTCTTCTCTTTTCCTCTTCCGACGCTCCTCGAGTTCCTTCTCCAGTGCCCTGATCGACATGTCCGAAACGGATCGCTCGTGGGTCCGTTTGAGATTTTTCTTGGGCGGAGGAGTCGCGCCCCTGCGGTGCTCCTGGGACTTCTTGGCCTCCTTCAGTGACTTTTCGAGGAGGGGGCCTTTCTTCTTGCTGGAGGAGGGGGACTTTTCCTTGTCCCGTGGGGTGGACCTCTTACTGGAGGAAGAAGCACCGGCGGAGGAGGAGTCCTTTTTCCTATCACGGGCCGGCAACCTGGACACGGAGTGGTCCCGTCTCTGCTTTGCTCCCCGCTTCTTCAGTTGGCCCTTGATTCCGCCCAGCCAGGGGTGCTGGCGAGCTTGTCTCGGAGATCCGCGGCCTGGCGACGCAGCTCCAGCCAGTGGTAGAGCTCCGCTTCGCTTTGTGCCATTCTCTCGTGGGGTCCTTTGTTGGAGAAAAAAGCGCTGAGGTACGACGACCGCCGGTGTCCGAAAACTAATAATAACCAATCATTTCCAGATCCTCCGCCATGTCCCTCGCCGCATTTATGAAACCTTACCGGCACGCAACACGTCATATCTGCGTGTATAGACTGTTTTTCGGAAAAACACCATACTATCTCTTTAAAAGATACATCTACCATTTGATCGATGTGCTTGAGAAAATTTCGCACGAAAAAGGTCTTACCCGACTGGCTGGGCCCTGCAATCAGGGACGAGAAAGGATGGTGCCAAGGCAACACCGTGATTGTTACTGTACCTACAGGCTTTGAAGCTATTTGTTTTTATATGCACCGTTTATTAAAAAAAAAAAAAAACAATGCATCGATACAAAATATGTAAAATATGTATTATATTGTTGTTAAATTATAAATTAAAAACATTATAATAATACCAACGATATTATTATGATAAGTTTTAATATCTTTTGTTGTCAACACCGGCCATGACTGATATTAGTAAGAAAGCCCCATCACTACGTCAAAGTTTCAGTCAACGATGGGGATTTTTTTTTGTACTTGGGGAAAAAAGCGCACAAAGCTTTGGCCGGGAGTAACTTGTGCACCGAGAAAAAACCCCTTTTAACAGTCGGCACTTCTCTTTCGCCTGCATCTCTGACGGCTCTTCTATAGGTGTTACCGGTCACAGTCCCAAACGCGCGCAAATATAATTACGCGCAATCTGCGCCACCGGCACACCTTCCTCTGCGGCCATCTCGGCCTGCAGGTAACTCTCTCTTAACAGGGTGGTCAAATCCCTTGGGAGTCTATCTAGTTCGCCTATCGTCTCGTCCGACAGGTCGTCTCTTCCTCGTCCCATTTCCTCCTCCTCCTCCTCCTCTTCCTCCCTCTCCATATCGTCATCCCCATTGTCCCCACCCCCTTCCAACCAACGTCGGACATCGAACCCCTCTTCACGTTGAGAGGGTGTTGGTGAATTCACTTCCTATAAAAATATATAATGTAATTAACGTAACAAATAATTAGCGTAACAAAATTACTTGTTGCGTTGTACTCACATCCAACGATACCCAACGCGCGGTTGGAACCGAGCTCACACTCGCCGTTTCACTCGCGAGCTGTAAACACGATAATGATGATAATAAGGCGATAAAGTAAAGTAACTCATTGAAAATAATAGTTTTCGTTTTACTCACATTCCTTCCCTCCCAACGTACAGTTGACAGCGAGCTGATACTCCGTGCATCGCTCATTATGAAATGATTTTCTTGAATAGCTGTTAGGCTTTTTTAAGGAAGTAACAGATAAAAGTACCAGCAGTTTTACATTCAAACCCCGTTTTCTCCGTCTGCGAAAAAGCGGATATGGACGAAATAAGTACTCACATGACGAACTGTAGCTCTTCGGGATGACTATTCCCAGACTGTGCTTTATCTCTTGAAAAGTTTCTTAAATGGAAAAATTAGAAACGTCTTGTGCCGCTCGACCACAGCCTGCGTGATCGAGTACAGTGTATATGTAGTTTGTGTCTAATGTTTTAATGCATTGCCAATTATATTTAATCGTGAACCTTATTTTTATTTAGCCTGACCACAAATAAAGAGGAATATTCTTTATTATTTTACTTGTTAATTGGCCCGAATCCTCAATTAAATTGGATTTTCTCCCCCATTAAGCGATACCAAGTAGGTAGATTACAACATGTTTAATGTTTCCATACTTATGGCTTATATCCGCCGCATCACATGGTTCAATATTTTCACAAACTTGTTGAATTCACGGACGAAAACGTATCAATTAAAATAGCTACTTTCGCATTTTTCGAACCAAACTAATTTGAAGTTTTTTTTTTATTCGAAGGTTTGACGAAAGTATTGGTACAAATACACATTTTATATTTAATTTGTTTTTTTAATTAATATTTAGGGATGAGCTTTTCTAGTAACTGTTAAAGAACTAACTGTAGTAACTGTAGAATCACTTTTTTCTTCTCTTTTTTTACTAACATCTCTATTTGGCAAGGTGTTAGAGCGTAGACAGGTTTGTGTAAGTTTCAAATTAAGTTGGACCTGAATCGAGTCCTTAACGCTTCCCACGTCCGCCCTGGAAATAATGTAAGGAAAGGAATCATATTAGTACAGTACCGTATATGATTCTAAGCTTAGTATATGTGCAACCTACAATAGAACCACGCTATGACATTCAATAGCGTAACACTACCCATTGCTAGAGGTGTTTGAAAATAGTTTTATTTATTTTCAAATTTAGCTCAATGATTTACAAATTCCGCTGTTATTTCGCTGTTATTTTTATTTTATTTTTACCACATAAGAGATAAGTTCAGTAAAAATAAAAATAGTAAAAAATATTTAGATTAAACTTAGGCCTAATTTTAATTATTAATTAAACTTTGGCCTACTGGCTAGACCTATGTTCACACAATTTTTAAATTGCAGGGTGTTGAGGAATGTTCACTTTGGGTGACAGTAAGCTATTCTATTGTATTGAAACAGATGAGGAGGCCAATGTATTGACCACATACTAAGTTAAATCTAACCTATTTTCACTTAAATGGAAATAAACTTGGCCTACTGGCCAGGCCTGTGTAACTTGCAGGGTGTACAGGGATGTTTCAAGGTTGTTCCGAGTACCTGAAATAAATTCACTATTTAGAATATGTCTGTGTTCATGTCTATACAATTAAGAAGGCTAAGGAAACCAACACTTACCAACATAGCATTCAGGAAAATGCCACCATGGTAAGTATCTCCGCATTTTCTGCTGTGAGCCTTGTGCGTCTATCTGTCACAACGATGCTGTATTTTGAAAACGATCTTTCACTATCAACGTTGAATGGAGGAATCCAAATGGATGCAAGGCTAGCACACGCAAACTCTGCTTGGCTTCCTTTCAGAGAGCACAGCACATCGATAATGTTCACTTCCAGCACATCTGGTTTCTTTACTTCCTCAAGAACTGACCTTTTGAGGACTGCCAGACGAATGGCAAGAACTTCCGATTTCATAGTTGAAAATGCAGGGATGTTAGATTTCAGATTTTCAACTGTACTATCTGTTGATTGTTCGGCTAAATTTCTTGGACCAAACATTCCCAGGGCTTGAAATAATTTTTTTGACGGGTCAGAATTGATCAAACTGTTCATTTTATTCAACGCTTGAAGTCCTACTTTCTTAAGTGATGCCACTGTTGAGGCCCGCACAGTACCAGACAGAGTTCGTAGTTGAGTTTGTAGTTCTTGGGAGAAGTTTCCTTCAGCTAATATTGACAGTTCTGTCACTATATCTTTGCTCTTGCCTGTCACCAAATGGGCAGTAGGGTAGGATGACCCCTCAAAGAACGTGATGAACTCCATTATCCTTAAACAGTGAGTTGCAGTAAACAATGCTTCACTTTTTAACACCTCGATTTCCACAACTGTGAGTTTTTTGGAATACTTAATGCCAGCATTTTCATCCTCAAGTTGTCTGAAAAACTCAACCAGATCATCCAAGTATTCGCGTATGTAAATCACTGACGAAAACCAACTGTTCCAACGAGTTAGCACTGGCGACGGGAACAATCTCACCTTTCTTGGTTCGTCAGGATAGGTTTCTTTTAGAAACGCAATGTACTGGTTTTTTCTCTTCCTTGTGTTAAGAAATCCGCTTTTCACTCTAACCACACACAAGTTAAGTCCATCAAGGTTTTCTTGAATAATGTCACCCACAAGGTTCATTTTGTGTGACCAGCACTGGATATGATGTAACTCGGGCATAAGTCCTGTCAAAGTACGGTAGCATTTCGTCATGTATCGAGGTGAATCACTAACTATTCCAATAACATTAGCTTTGTCTACTTCATACCTGGTTGAAGTATCCAAAATTGCATTAGCATAATTTTCCCCGTTTGCCGCATCAAGCACAATCGAAGCCGCCAAGTATGTAGTTTGCTCTGCCCCTGGTTCAAGTGTGCGGAACAACACGTTGAAAACGCACCTCCCACCTTTATCGGTGGTTTCATCGGAAAGGACGCAAATACTCTTCCCTCTGATAGCCTCCCTTATCTTATCTTCGTGTTGTCTCCCTACAATAGGAATATAATGTTGCCTGAGGCGATTTGCCGAAGGTAAGTCTCCACTTCCCGGAATAAATTCCTCCATCCACTTCCGCATTTTGTTGTTATCTAGTTTCTCAACTGGGATGTTTGCAGACAGGAATGCTTCAGTCGTTTTCACGATAAACTTTTCCTTGTCTATTGCTCTGTTGTTCCCAGCTCGAATCGCTGCTGCAATTGAAGTCTGCCTAGAGGTTGAGGGTGTTTCATCCGTACGCAAACGGTCCCTTTCTTTAGCATTCGCGTGTTTTGTACTTGACACATGTTTTTTCAAAGTATCTTTTTTTCGATTTCAAGACGACAATTACACAATCGGCACATTAGAATTTTTTGTCTAGCACATAAAAACTTTCTTCTTTGAACTCCGTCGCTCTTTGAAACGCTGTCACTGAACTTTTAGGCATGTTTCTGGAAAAGCAACCACCAACACCTGTATCACTCACTGTCAGCCGTCACAACCTAAACACGACAACAGGTAGGCTAGGCTCAAGCTCGATGTTCAGGTTCTCCCTTGCTTTGTGGCCTCATATACTCGTCCAAGCGCATGCGCGAGGTTGGCGTCTTGGAAGGCGCTACAGTGACCACGGCTCGCCTAGACCTAGTCACGTCTATGCCGGCGGAAGCGTATGCTTCTGGTAGGGCCACCCTAGCCGGACAGGTCGAGGAGGAGAAGTCAGACGAAGTGCAGTCCACACCCCAATCCCCTTTCCTCCCCTTTCTCCTTTCCTCACGCTCCCTCCCTCTTGCCCCTTTCCTCCAAACAGCCCCATATTTCATCTTCATATATCACCCACTCATTGTCTCGATTAGCCTCGTTGCAGAAATATGAGACGTTAAGCCCAAATATCTATCAATCTTAGAAAGATACTAAAACTAGACATAAGTAACTTTAATCACTTTTTGATTATATTACACACTAGGAAACCACCAAATTCTAAAAGAAATACTCATTAAAATATTCTATGTAGGATCAGTTAGGTGCATATCCTCTGTTTATGAGTTCGTTCTGCCATGGCACTTCACCATTAGGGGTTAAGAAGTACTCTGTTAAGATATTACGAACAATCACAGCCTCGAATCCCCTATTATTGGCCCCTTACCTTTGTACATTTCTAACGGCTTCGAAATTTCTAATGTCTGCCCTCATTGCCATCAATGACATTAAAATAAAATAAATAAATTCACATTTAGAATCTACCCACTCAGTAACTAAACTGATTTGCAGTGGGGGACTTTAATTTAAAGTGACTAAACCAACCCTGTAGGCTCTGAACACCATCGGCGAGTGAGCGATAACCAATCAAAGATCGATATTTCAAATACGAAACATATGAATCAGTGATTGGACAGTGCGAACACCTGCGGACAAATGCCAGAATCAACAAGGCCGATTCAGAACAACTTTGAATTTATTGAGTGCTTCGTTGCTAGGACGGCTCCAAAGTCACCGTTTACTTATTTCTATGCCAAGTAGTAATGGAATTGAACCCACACTAGAAGTTAAAAAACTTCTGCCTGAAGCGGGATTTGAACCCGGGACCTTCTGCATTGGAAGCAGGGAATTCATGATCCATGAATTGTTGTGGGCAATATCGACGATTTTGGGCTGGCATCAGATGTTCGTCCGACTTGAAATAATTATGAAAGCATACAGTCGCTTTTACAATTGCATCCACTGTTTGTGTGGACGCTATTATAGGCCTAAGGAAAATGCGCCAGCGAAACTGAGGATCCCGAACGCATTTTCTATGGTCCTCCTAGCACGGGAAAGCCTATAGTTAAATATTCTTTTAGACTCTTTGAGAAGCCTACCAGGATAAGGACGCATAATATTACGGCGGATAGGAAAGGCTTCGTCGGCAACAAAGTAATGGGGAGTTTCCTGGCCTGTGTACGGAAGGTTAGCATCGTCGGGCACATCCAGTTCTTCGTTGATGATCGCTTGCCCAGGAATATCGCGAGGTCTCCTTTGATCCATAGCCTCCTATGTCGACCATGGTAAAACGACAATAGGCATTGCAAGCTGCCATGAGAATTATGCTGTGGGTCTTCTTATAATTGAAAAACTGGGTACCTCCTCGTTGGGGACATTGAATGGTGATGTGCTTACCATCGATTGCCCCCAAACAATTTGGCATGTTCCATTTTTCATAAAACTTCCTAGCAATCGTTGTCATTTCTCCTTGTTGAGTCCTGGCAAGTAATCGTTGTGGAGTACTGTCCAGATGGCATTGCACGTTTCTCTTATTATGCAAGAGATTGTGCTCTTGCCTAGACAGTACCCCCACATGATGTTTTGCATGGAAGTGCCTTGTGCGAGGTACCTAGAAATAATTTAATTAAATTAAATAAACATGTATTGATAACAGACCTAATTACCAGTAGCCTACATTCTAGTGATTAATTCTCATAGTGAAACATACAATGTCAATTACTCTGCCCTTCACATTTTTTATTATTGACAGCTTTCTGACTTTAATGTGATTGCAAGACGTTTCTCGGGACAAACTGCTCTGTGGCTTCGCTTCCGTAGCAATGGTCTCACTTTTTGCAGTAGCACATTAAATTGTCTCCGGGTCATTCTTGTATATATGAAGAGTTGTTCAGGGTCAACTATCTTCATTTCCTGAAAAAGGGTGAAGAAATGCCCTCTTTCGTACCGAGTATGGTTGATGGGCCACACCCAGAAACGTCTCCGTCTTGGCCGAAAGTGGCGGCGACGCATTACTAGATAGTAACCTACAACGAGCAAAGGTATTACCCTATAGGTCTAGCTGCTAAAACGGGTCCTAGGCCTACTACAATATCAAAGATTCTTACACTAGCATAGGCGCTACCCTATATTCTAGGCATGCTAGACTGCAAGCCATAGGCCTATACATGTCAACTTGATTAGGCATATAGCCTAGGCTATATTTCAAGAAGCCAAAATAGAATGTAGGCTAGGCCTACTCATGGATCAGGTCTAAGTTTAGGAAGGGCCTAGGCCTATTGGGTAAATAAAAACGTTGTTTTCCCGGTCCGCATCTTTGGTCTTCCAGATTTTAGCATCAACAAGCGTTTCATTCGTTTTGACTTTCTGCCGATATCTTTCATTAATATCACGTCGCTGTATCTTAAAAATTCTCTTAATCTTTATGTTCATCATAATGTTTTTTTACTCTTTCCTTTAAAGTCATCTTAGGCCTATTAGGCTTCTGTTAAATGAGACGCACACATGGTTTTGAGATTACTTTCTCAAAAGCTACAGAGGCCATTCTTGAAATTGCAATTTGTACTAGGTACAAATTTAACCATATAAAAGGTACATATAATAAATTATATTTTCTAACCTTTAAACTTTCTTCTGGGCCTAGACCTACACAACTCACAATTATCTTCACGAATTTAGAGCTTATTTCAAGTCAACAAGCATGAACTATGAGGTCTTTGGTCAGGAAATGTTAGTCTCTGGACAGGACACTATTTCATTTGGATCTAGAAGGCTTCTTTTTTAAGTAATATATTTTTACAAAGCAGAACACTCTGTGCACAGTGTTCTGAAGGTGACGCTGTTGAAACTCTCGTTACAGTTTTGAGTGTATGGCTCCCCTGCTATAAGTGACTTACTTTACAGGTCGAGGAGGATAAGTCAGACGAAATGCAGTCCACAACCTCCCCCTTCCTTTTGCCCCCCCCCCCCATTCCCTTTTCCACCCCGCCCTCCTACTTGCCCCTTTCCTCCAAACAGCCCCATATATCATCTTCATATATCACCCACTCATTGTCTCGATTAGCCTCGTTGCAAAAATATGAGACGTTAAGCCCAAATATCTATCCATCTATCGTGTAAAATTCGTGTGTAGAATGCATAGTTATACACGTTAATAGAAAAATAACCCTCAGTTATTGATAGGGTGGTTATATTTCGACCTTGACCTAGATAAGGTTAAATTGAATTGAGACCTATCTTACAGCTTGTGACCACTCGTTGAAAAAGTAATGGTAATTCACATATTTTTTCGGTCAATTCAAATGTTGAAAGTTCTAGTTAAAGCAAGGAAATCCTTCCGAAGAGTCAAGTGGGGATATTGTCCGTATCCTCAACAAGGAAATAATCTCAGAAGAAAATGTTTAAATCGTGAGTATTATTGAGAAACATGGTCAAGAACTGATTGCATTCGTTAAAATTGTCGTCAGCATTCCCCAACTTCGCTCGTGTGTACCGAAAAAAAATTGCATCTATTTAGGGAACGGCATTGTTTTGCCTTGGAAACCAAAAATTAATGTTTTTTAAAACATTATTTATAATTATGGACAGTGTAATCGCTTCTGCACAAAACTCAATGATACAAAATTTCAGACTGTTGAAACGTGTATGGCTTTCGGGCTATATAAGCAGCGCGCTGCCAGGCAGGAGCATCAGTCATCTTCAGAACTCCGACCTAGTGACTTCAAGAGTGGTTTAAAAAAGTTTTGCCTGAACCGGGATTTGAACCCGCGAACATCTGCATTGAAAGCAGGGATGCTAACCAACATAATCAACATTTCCCAATATCACGACTCGATTGTAAATCCATTACAAGTAATAGTCGTGCCAGCGTTGTAAATTAATAGACCATTAACAATTTAACATAGTGAAGTCGAATATTATTCACACATAGAATAGAATATACAATAGTTGGGAACTGTAAGTAATCTACCACATGTTTACGTTTCGTTGGCCTTGACCAGTTGTGCACCTTTTAACACCTGGTTACATAAGAAATGTGTTTCCATTATTTTACTAAACAAATATATCATTTAATGGGAACATGATGACATGGCAAATGACTAGAGGACACAAATTTCTAAACAATTTTTTTTTATTTTATTACATTATTTATGAAAATTAATATGTAATGCCCCCGTATTGTGGGGCAAAATATTTTGCATTCCCACATGCACAATGGGCTGCTTGTGCCGCCTCCACCGTAGGCGCCGGGCAGCACGGCTCTCGTGCCTCTGCGAGGCTGTGGAAAAGTCACAAACATTTCAATTTAGGTAACATTGTTGCATGGATTGTGTTTTCAACTAACATCCAACCGTTCACTAAATACATAAGAATTTACATCACACACACACACACACACACACACACACACACACACACACACACACACACACACACACACACACACACACACACACACACACACACACACACACACACACACACACACACACACACACACACACACACACACACACACACACACACGTACGCAAGCACACACATGGATGTATACATTTTTACAACAATGCTACTCACAGTCAAGTCGGGGGTCCCATTGCCTGGGTGCCCCAACAGCTCCACCTCCCGCCGGCGATGACGCTTCGCGCGAGCGCTCGCCCGCTCGCGGGTCAGATTATGCTTACGATTGTGGTGTCGTGGTAGGTCTTGGACAAACTCGTGGCAGTAAGGGCACAGGAATATTCGCTTGAATTTAAGCTTATTTAGCTTTACTTGAATGACAATATCGCATTCGTCAGACTGCAATTTAGAAAGAGAAGGCAATTATTAATGTCCATGGAAACAATTTGAAACAACATCCAATTATGTCATTTGTACTCACACTCATGCCCGAGTTTCTGGCAGTTGGCAGTTCTCCCTGCAGTTGGTTCAGTTCCCCCTCTTGATCTTGATCGAGTGGATCTAGAGCGTCGTCCTCTGTGGCGTTCTCGGGCACCTCTCCCACAAGAACACACTCTATATCAGCCAGCTCGCCCACCTCAGACGTGTCCGCCTCCGGCCCGCCCGCCTCCGGTCCGCCGGCCTCGGGCTCGCCCGCCTCCGGTCCGCCCGTCTCCGGTCGGCCCGCCTCGGGCTCGATTGCCTCCGGTCCGCTCGCCGGCTCGCCCGCCGGCTCGCCCTCGGGTAATGCTGGAGTCGCACCGGGCGGTGTCCTCGACCCTCCAGCTAGAGGCTCCTCCGGGTCGCCCTCCAGACTAAAGGAAGGCGTCAGGGCCACGAGGTCGGAAAACAATTCGTCAACTGCTTCACTATCCCCCTCATACCCTATACAGGTGGCGTCGATATCATCGAGGGAAAGATCCCCAAACAAAGAATCGTTAGGGTCGATTTCAATGTTAGCTGTAAATAGAAAATATTAATAAGTACAACGTAATAGTACTACAAACATGGCGCCTTCTCGTACATCTTGCGTGAAGACAGTTCTGATTGGTCGACCATTGCTGTACGATCGAAGAAAGTTCGAGTTTTGCTCACTCTCAGCGCTGCCTGTAGCTGTGCGCAGTCGTAGATGTTACCAAGGCTGCGTGTTCCCTGGCAACGTAAATAAACTGATAAGTTAAACCATACCCTGGACATGGAAACATTGATTTCTACACTTGTACACCAAAAACACACAATAACAGTTCTTGTTACCCACAGGCAACTTAAGTTCACGTTTAGCATTGTCACCGGCAATAAAGTAGACACTTCAAAACGTCCTAAGTGTTTCCTAGCTACGTAAGTGAACTGTTAAGATTGATTGATTAATGGGGCTTAACGTCTCATATTTATGCAACGATGGCTAATCGAGACGATGAGCGGGTGATAATGAAGATGAGAAAGATGATAATGAAGAATAAAGCCACATCCGAATCAGATCCATTGTACGTCGCGTGAGTCGTCATACGGGAGTCCAGCAAGGGAGGGCAGGGCCAAGTGGGAGGAGAAATATTCAATGGGACAGTGGGGGGGAAAGGGGATTGGGGTGTGGACTGCACTTCGTCTGACTTCTCCTCCTCGACCAGTCCGGCTTGGGTGGCCCTACCAGAAGCATACGCTTCCGCCGGCATAGCTCTCGGGATCAACAAAGCACGCAAACCTGCCCACCGCGATAATGTGGCAGTCCCTGGGCAGGGTGTGAACTGGTAAGTTTATTCATAACCAGGACATTAAAACGTAGATTTCTACACTTGTACACCAAAAACACACAATTACAGATCTTGTTACCCACAGGCAACTTAAGTCGCGTTCAGCATTGTCACCGGCAATAAAGTAGACACTTCAAAACGTCGTAAGTGTTCCCTGGCTACGTAAGTAAACTGTTAAGTTTATTCATAACCAGGACATTAAAACGTTGATTTCTACACTTGTACACCAAAAACACACAATTACGGATCTCGTTACCCACAGGCAACTTAAGTTCGCGTTATGCATTGTCACCGGCAATAAAGTAGACACTTTAAAACGTCCTAAGTGTTCCCTGGCTACGTAAGTAAACTGTTAAGTTTATTCATAACCAGGACATTAAAACGTTGATTTCTACACTTGTACACCAAAAACACACAATTACAGGTCTTGTTACCCACGGGCAACTTAAGTTTGCGTTCAGCATTGTCACCGGCAATAAAGAAGACACTTTAAAACGTCCTAAGTGTTCCCTAGCTACGTAAGTACACTGTAACGTTTATTCATAACCAGGACATTAAAACGTAGAATTCTACACTTGTACACCAAAAACACACAATTACGGATCTAGTTACCCATAGGCAACTTAAGTTCGCGTTAAGCATTGTCACCGGCAATAAAGTAGACACTTTAAAACGTCCTAAGTGTTCCCTAGCTACGTAACTTAACTGATAAGTTTATCTATAATCTGGACATTAAAACGTATATTTCAACACTTTTACACCAAAAACACACAATTACGGATCTTGTTACCCACAGGCAACTTAAGTTCTCGTTTAGCATTGTCACCGGCAATAAAGTAGACACTTCAAAACGTCCTAAGTGTTTCCTAGCTACGTAAGTGAACTGTTAAGTTTATTCATAACCAGGACATTAAAACGTAGATTTCTACACTTGTACACCAAAAACACACAATTACAGATCTTGTTACCCACAGGCAACTTAAGTCGCGTTCAGCATTGTCACCGGCAATAAAGTAGACACTTCAAAACGTCGTAAGTGTTCCCTGGCTACGTAAGTAAACTGTTAAGTTTATTCATAACCAGGACATTAAAACGTTGATTTCTACACTTGTACACCAAAAACACACAATTACGGATCTCGTTACCCACAGGCAACTTAAGTTCGCGTTATGCATTGTCACCGGCAATAAAGTAGACACTTTAAAACGTCCTAAGTGTTCCCTGGCTACGTAAGTAAACTGTTAAGTTTATTCATAACCAGGACATTAAAACGTTGATTTCTACACTTGTACACCAAAAACACACAATTACAGGTCTCGTTACCCACGGGCAACTTAAGTTCGCGTTTAGCATTGTCACCGGCAATAAAGTTGACACTTCAAAACGTCCTAAATGTTCCCTGGCTACGTAAGTACACTGTTAAGTTTATCTATAATCTGGACATTTAAACGTATATTTCTTCACTTGTACACCAAAAACACACAATTAGGGATCTTGTTACCCACAGGCAACTTAAGTTCGCGTTAAGCATTCTCACCGGCAATAAAGTAGACACTTTAAAACGTCCTAAGTGTTCCCTAGCTACGTAAGTACACTGGAAAGTTTATTCATAACCAGGACATTAAAACGTAGATTTCTACACTTGTACACCAAAAACACACAATTAGGGATCTCGTTACCCACAGGCAACTAAAGTCGCGTTTAGCATTGTCACCGGCAATAAAGTAGATACTTCAAAACGTCCTAAGTGTTCCTTAGCTACGTAAGTAAACTGATAAGTTTATCTATAATCTGGACATTAAAACGTTGATTTCTACACTTGTACACCAAAAACACACAATTAGGGATCTTGTTACCCACAGGCAACTTAAGTTCGCGTTAAGCATTGTCACCGGCAATAAAGTAGACACTTTAAAACGTCCTAAGTGTTTCCTAGCTTCGTAAGTATACTGTAAAGTTTATTCATAACCAGGACATTAAATCGTAGATTTCTACACTTGTACACCAAAAACACACAATTACGGATCGTGTTACCCATAGGCAACTTAAGTTCGCGTTTAGCATTGTCACCGGCAATAAAGTAGACACTTCAAAACGTCCTAAGTGTTCCCTGGCTACGTAACTTAACTGATAAGTTTATCTATAATCTGGACATTAAAACGTTGATTTCTAACTCTGACATTAAAACGTTTATTTCTACATTTGTACACCTGGAAAAACAAATTGGGCTTCCTTTTTCCAACGGGAAAAACGCGGGTTAACAACGCGCTCTCTAACGGTACCGCCGAGTCTGGCCCTCCACATTTATAAACACCAATGCAGATAATAAGAAAGAAAAGAGGATCGAACAACAATTGTACTTACATAAATCTCCTGGAATATCCATACTGCCGACGCGGGAACCATTGGCACAGCAACCACAATTAACAGGGTCCACTTCACTTCACTTGTCACTTTACCGCACTTCCCGATATTTTTAACGCGTGTGTCTTCCTCGAGTAACCAAAAACAAATGACAAGTGGGTCTACAGTTCCGCTAAGGCCGCTACAGAGTCATGCTCTGAGCAATCTTATGCTTATGCCGGGACTGCCACCTTATCGTGGTGGGCAGGTTTGCGTGCTTTGTTGATCCCGAGAGCTATGCCGGCGGAAGCGTATGCTTCTGGTAGGGCCACCCAAGCCGGACTGGTCGAGGAGGAGAAGTCAGACGAAGTGCAGTCCACACCCCAATCCCCTTTACCCCCACTGTCCCATTGAATATTTCTCCTCCCTTTTGGCCCTGCCCTCCCTTGCTGGACTCCCGTATGGCGACTCACGCGACGTACAATGGATCTGATTCGGATGTGGCTTTATTCTTCATTATCATCTTTCTCATCTTCATTATAACCCGCTCATCGTCTCGATTAGCCATCGTTGCATAAATATGAGACGTTAAGCCCCATTAATCAATCAATCAATCCGAGTCAGACTCTCTATAAGCTGAATGATTTTGTGCTTAGCTTGGCGTTGTTATCTTCACTGTTTGAGAGTTGCTAATGCAATATGGTATTTTGCTGACTTATTCTAAGACGGTTTATACTAGGTTAATTGTTTTGCAGGACGGGTCCTTTGTCCTAATGGCTAATATTGCGTCTGGACTAGAGTTTGTCTATGACTAGATTAGCCTAATGTAATATGTACAATTAATATTATATGCGGCGATGCCTTGTCTTTTGTGCTCTATAGCTATGTCATATACCTAACCTAACCATTTGCATTAACATAAGTCAGGGGAGGGGGGTTGAAGGGAAAAAAACAAAAACAAAGGCTTAGCCTTTAACTGAACACATCAATCACATAATTAACTAAAAAATTCAAATAATAATGGACTGACACATAATAACACATAAGAGTGCAACACGTAAGCTGCTATTCTCGCAAAGTGACTGGAGATCCCCTATTTAGGCCGTCTTTTAGGCCAGGGTATTTGTGTTTGTATACGTGATTGGTTGCCCCAATGTTTGATATTAATGGGTTGCTATGCTTAGCGGCTTTGTCGAGGAAAGTAGTTGTCATATTTTGTAGTACTTTGTGTATGGATGATACACCGAATCCCTTACGTATGATTTCGTTACTCACGTACCATGGTGATTTAGATGCAATTCTGAAAATTCTGTTTTGTGTGCTGTCTAGTTTTTGTAAGTAAGTGCCGGCTGCATGAGCCCATACTGGTGCTGCATACGTGATGATCGGTCTGATCAGCATTTTGTAAGTGAGGAGGACGTTGCTTGTGGAGAGGTGGCTTTTGCTATTGATCATTGGGTAGAGTAGTGCTGTTCTAGTGTTAACCTTTTTGACTGTTTCTCGGATGTGAGTTCGCCACGTTAATTTTCCATCTAAATGAACACCTAGGTATTTGGCTTGATCACATTGCGGTAAGGTTTCGTCGAATAGTGTGAGCTCGTCGTGTTGAGTTTTGGTTTTCTTTTTAAATTTAGAAAATAGTACAGTGACGCTTTTGGTGACATTGATTTTAATCCTCCATTTACGGTACCATTTTTCTAAGGTTTTTAAAGCTGTTTGCAGTCTGTTGTAAGCTGCTTTAGCAGTCCACGATCTCGCAAGGAGAGCGGTGTCGTCTGCATATAGCGCGAATGTTACTCCCGCTGTTTTAGGCAGGTCATTCATATAAATTGAGAATAGGATGGGCCCCAGGATGGACCCTTGGGGGACGCCTGCGTGTACTGGTCGTAGTGTGGATGTACTATTGCCCTGAGAAACTTGAAATTGCCTTCCTGATAGATAAGATATTAATAAATTTATGAGGTACGGGGGGAATTTCAGTTGTAGCAGCTTATAATATAAACCGTTGTGCCAGACCTTGTCAAATGCAGTAGCTATGTCAAGGAACACAGCTGCAGTGACTCGATTAGAATTGAATCCATCTGTTATCTCGTCCACTACTCTAGCAAACTGCTGGGTGGTGGAGTGGCCTTTTCGGAAACCAAATTGCTCGTTTATTAGAATGTTATTATTATAGATATGTTTGAGGAGACGGGTGTATATAACTTTCTCGTATAACTTAGAGATACCTGTTAGTAAGCTGATAGGTCTATAGTTTTGTGGGAAAGTCGGGTCTTTCCCTGGTTTCGGGAACATGATTACATTGGATATTTTTAACTTTGGTGAAAAATGAGCAAGTCTAGTCATGGCATTGAAAACGTTAGTGATCAGCATAATTACTCTATCTGGCAGGTGTTTTAGTGCAATATTCGGGATCCCATCCATGCCTGGGGCTTTCCTATTTTTTAGACAATAAATGTGGGCCTTCAGTTCAGCCGGTGAAATTATTGCTTGGGGGGGTATGATTCCATCGCTATTGTTTTCATCTGTGAGATATTGTCGTATTGTGTTTTCTACACGTCTAATGTGTGACTGGGAAGCTGGGTCGTTATTAGGGGTGAAAGTTTCTTCTAACGTGTCCGCCATGGCCGTGGCTTTCTGCTCGTCGGAAAATGCTATGCCATTTCTCCCATGGAGTGGAGGGTTTCCCCTACGCGGTCTGGTCATTCTCCTGGTCATTTCCCAAAGAGATTTGTCTGTGGTTGCTAAGCTTTCAAGCTTAGTTTTCCATAGTGAATTTTTATAATCTGATATTCTAGTTTTGATATTTCCCTCCATTTTGTTTAGTTAGTAGTGATTTGATATGGGGTGTGCGATGTTTTTGCCAGAGTCTCCGTACTTTGTTTTTGGCTTAAATGGATTTTATCAGTTCGGGCGGCAATGAATAGGGGTCCTGAGTGTTGACTGGCCGTGGAGGAGGGGTGCTGTTAGACAGTGACGTGGTTATTGCATTTATTAGGTTATCCAGGCATTCATCTACCTCCTGCGCGGTACTGAGGGGAGGAGCTGCCGTGTTATCTGAGATCCATTCATTGAGCAATTTATTGTAAGTGGGCCAGTCTGTTTTGTTAGCATTTATTCTTGGTGGCGCTGTGTTTGTGGTTGGGGTATCCCCATAGATGATACATAAGGGGTTGGTGTCGGAACTTAATATTGATGTCGAACTAACTTCCATGGATTTAGTGACGTTACGGGTGATTACTATGTCTAGGATGTCTGGCCTAGCTCCAGTTGGGGGAAAGTGCGTTGGGGTAAGTGGGCTATGCACTTCTAATCCTCGCAGTGTTACATGATGTAGTAGGGCACGTCCAGAGACAGTGGTTAATCTTGAATGCCAAGCTGTGTGCTTGGCATTGGAATCGCCTCCCATGATAGTGGGCATTGAGTCGCTTATTAGCTTGTCAATATCTGTGGTGTTTAACACGGCGCCTGGGGGTTTATAAGCTGAGATAAGTTTGATGTGTTCGTTATTTAGTTTAATTATAACGCCGGTGGCCTCCATTGATTCTAGTTGGGGAAAACCATCGGGTGGTGTTGAATGTCGGATCTGACTAATATGGCTGTTCCTCCTTCTCTCTTCCCTTGGCGATCATTGCGATATGTTGTATATCTGTGGTACCGGAATTTCATATTCTCTTTAAGGAAAGTTTCTTGTAGTAGGCATACGTGTGTTTGCTCTTTCTTTAAGTGATAAAACAGCTCCTCTTTTTTGTTAGTTACCGCGCTGGCGTTCCAGGAAAGACTCTTGAGGTTGGTCTGAGGGCGAGGTGGTTTATGGGCCATGTTGGCTAAGGGACTTTACTAAAAACATGGGCATGGCCATAGAGATTATTATTTCGAGTCTGTTTTGGTTGGAGGAGGCGTCAATGAGAGCGCTGAGCAGTTTGTTATCCCAGCTGGTGACTTGGTCAATATTGCCCCCCCCCCCCCCACTGTCCCACTGAAGATTTCTCCTCCCACATGGACCGGCCCCTCCCCAGCTGGACTCCCGTATGACGACCCACGCGACGTACAATGGACCTGATTCGGATGTGGCTTTTATTCTTCATAACCATCTTTCTCATCTTCATTATCACCCGCTCATCGTCTCGATTGGCCTTAGTTGCGAAAATATGAGACGTTAAGCCCCATTAATCAATCTTGAGTGGGTTGTCTTGGCTGTTTGTTAGGCAGTTGACGCTCGTCCTCTTCCGAGTCTGAGTCAGTAGATGAGTAGTTGGAGACGTCGCTGTTGTACTCGTATTCGTGATTCTTGGCTTTCTTGTCGTACCGTGTAAACCTTTCCGGTACGAGCTGGGCGGCTGGTCTGGGGGGGGGGGGGGAATTAGTAGTATCGTCGGGGGCCGAAGAGGGACCAGGATTGTCGTTGCTGTGGTTAGGAGTCGGTCGCCTAAACCAGACATTTTTCTTCGGGAGACGGGCTTCAACGTATCTGCGTTCAGCGGGGCGTCTCTCGTGTTGTCTGGGTGGGCCTTGTCTTGCCACGTTGCCGCCTTGGCGTCTCTTTGCTTCCTGGAAGGCTGGGCACCCCTTCCAGTTAGCAGTGTGGGATCCGTTGCAGTTGGCGCAATTTGAGTTGGGTGCTGGAGACCGCACTTCACACATTTGTGATTATTCGTGCAATATCTCGCGACGTGTCCGAATTTCTGACAGCGGTAGCACTGTGATGGTCCTCCTGGAGCATGATATTTTTCTATTGAGATGTTCGAAAAACATATCTTGGTGATTTCCAAGAGCTTCTTTGTGTGCGTCGGTTCGACTTTGACCACATACAGAGGCAGAAGAGGCTTCGGTTCTCTGCTACTTCTGAGCTGCGTGACTTCACATTCAATGTCTTGATTTTCTAAGTCTTCTTTGACCCAAGCTTCTCCTGCAGTCTTGTCGATGCCCCTTGTTACGTATCTGATAGCGCGCTCGCTGATTGGCGTGAAGGTGTGAAATTCAGCCTTTGCCTCGGTTAGAAATTTCACAACTGCCCTGAAGTCGCTGGGACTATTGACTTGGAGCTTGGTGGTTCCAGCTCTTGATTGAAAGGCGAATTCTTCTTTGCACAAGTCCTTCACTCCTTTAGCTATATTTTCGAACGATTCGATGTTTCTTAGGAATACCGGGGGCGGCCTTGGTGCGTTGTTGGTGGTTGGCTGCTCTCGGTTTGTATCTTCTTGCGGGCCAGGTTTGCTTGATTCAGTATCTTCGCCGTGATTCTCGAGCGCCTGGTATCTGTTGCTCGTGGGGATTTGCGCTACTGATTCTTGGTTTTGCTGTTTCTTGGCAGTTTTGTTTGTCTTCCTCTTTCTTTTTGCACCCTTGTCTTGCGCCTGGGGGTTTTCGTCGTCCGCAGTGCTTGTTTTTCCCTTAAGGAACTCTTGTACTCTGTTCCTAGGGTCGGTAGGTGGTTCTTGGTTTTCCCGCTCTTCTCGTGAAGCTATTTGCTCTCGTGAAGCTATTTGCTCTTGTGTCAGCTTCATCCTCGTTATATTATTCTATGTCGGGACTGTCTGGCGTGTCATATACCTCGACGTATTCCATGATGTCTTCTTTGTGCTTGCTTCGTGTACTCGGCATCTTGATGCGTATTAGGCCAGACCCGGCACCTCCACCAAGTCGGGACCCGGCGCCTCCAAAGTCGGGCTTTCGTATTTAACCCGTGAAGGTCATGACGGGGGACAGAACCCCTCTCGCAGTTACTGGCAGTTTCTCCGACACGAACCGGACCGTGGGAAGGTGGGCAGGGAAGGGACAAGTCCCTGGAGCCTGGGAGGATGATTTATTTAAGGACTTTTAGCAAGGGCCAAGAGTAGGGCCTATCCGAATATAAATAACCAAGGGAGCTCACCCCTAGCGGGCTTAGCCTTGGTTACTATATGTGGTCCAAGCTAGTAGTAGTCTCTTGCCGGCGCTGAGATATGTTGATCGTGATATATAGCACTCGCGCTATATGTACTGTTGTTCCCTGCTTCAAGCTTCTTGAACTTCTTGATAGCTTCTTGAGAGCTTCCTGTTTTCCCGCACTCTCCTTACTTGGGCTCCTCAGTCAGGTGACTGGCACATCCAAGCTCCAATTCAGTTATGAGTGGTGGTCCATGATGTATGAAGTAAACTTATTATATACTAAAGCTAGAATAGCAGGCGAACCAATCCGGTTCATCCTTGTCCCTGATTGGTTCGGCGCGAGTACCACTGGGCCCTAACCAATCCGAACTCTCCTTCCATTAGTTAAACTAGAGTACTGGACATCTCCCAATCCTAACTAAACTTATTCATTACCTTACATGGTGGTAAACAGCCCACCAGTGGGCGATTCAACATCTTAAGTAAGTATTGGTGTGAAGCTGTAGATAGATGTTTGAACATTTCATTATGCAAGTTGTCAGGCCCGGGGGCGCTGTTAGAAAAGAGACCCTGTCCCTTCCCTCCCACTGTCCCACTGAATATTTCTTTTCCCACTTGGCCCTGCCCACACTTGCTGGACTCCCGTATGACGACCCACGCGACGTACAATGGGTCTGACTCGGGTGTGGCTTTATTTTTCATCGTCATATTTCTCATCTTCATTATCACCCGCTCATCGTCTCGATTAGCCATTGTTGCAAAAATATTAGATGTTAAGCCCCATACATCAATCAATCAATCTGACCACATTTCTTGTGAAACCAAGGCAATGCATGGCCCAGCCCTCAAAATTAACAATAGAACCGCGCCGCCCCGCACCTCCACCTTCTACAGCAGTGGATATACAGACAACGCGCGCCTCGGCTGACAATAGTCAGTCGACGTTAGGCTCTTGAATGAGAAGGACGTGATAGGGACTCGTGATCATGCCAGATGCAATTCTGGCGAAACGTCGAGCAATGGGTGACAGACTTCGGTCTGCACCAATATACTCACACAAGCGGCGGACCTGCCCAGGGACTGCTACCTTATCGTGGTGGGCAGGTTTGCGTGCTTTTGTGATCCCGAGAGCTATGCCGGCGGAAGCGTATGCTTCTGGTAGGGCCACCCTAGCCGGACTGGTCGAGGAGGAAAAGTCAGACGAAGTGCAGTCCCCACCCCAATCCCCTTTCCTCCTCCTTCCCCTTTCCACCCCGCCCTCCTATTGGCCCCTTTCCTCCAAACAGCCCCCTATTTCATCTTCATACATCACCCACTCATTGTCTCGATTAGCCTCGTTGCAAAAATATGAGACGTTAAGCCCAAATAATCAAATAATCAATCACAAGCGGCGGAATATCCCGGCA
>CAMDTW010000140.1:0-24223 GCA_945910005.1 Isoperla grammatica | reverse complement strand
TCAATTTATAGTGAAATATGGGGGTGGAAAAGATGAGGACGGATAGAGATGGCGTATTCGATCATTCACGGTGAAAATATACAAATCCATCAATTCCAATTCAATGAAATGCGCAACAATTTAGATTTCTTTAGAGTAAAATGATGGCAAGATCTTTGGCCGTTATGTCACTTTTTTTTTTTATCAATTTAGAACTTATATTTCTACCGTTTTGACTCGATCACGAAACTTTATTGTTTACTTATTTATCGTTGGTTTAAGACATACTCGACAACTAGGTCATGTGACGTCACCGTCGGGGGGACGGGGGGGGGGAGGGGGGAAGAGGAAAACAGCGATTCGGACTGCCGCCTAAAACTGGGCGAATCACATTATTTTAGTGATATTTTGAGAGTAGTATGGATAATTTGTTTTTGTACTCTAGGAATGCCTGTTATGCACATCAGCTTTACCTGACGTGCCCCTCTTCAGATGACTAACTGAATGTATTAGGGTGTTTGGATAGCGGGAAGGAATGTCCGCGGGCAAATAGTATGACTCAATCCTAGCATTCGCCTTTACGACGGAGGAAAACCTCGGAAAGAGCTTCAGTCAGGACTGCCGGTGGCCGCGGAATCGAACCGGCGACCTTCCGAATTAGAGTCTCGCGTCTTACCGCTGAACTGGCCACCTCTATCGGTATAAAACAATATTTAAAAAGTGATCAATAATAATACAATTTCCGTCACTCCAAGTTGTTTGTGAGCTTTAAATACGTCAGCGCCGAAAAACTCTAATCAGGAGTCGATTGTCAGCGAATGGGAGCGGCAACAACGCCGCGTCAGCAGCGGACGTCAGCACCTCCAATACTCACTAACGAGTATTGATGCGCTGATCGTCGAACAAATCAAAGGGGATTGTTTTGTTCCGGTAATTCAGCCTGCGCTACCTTATCGTGGCGCATGGGCAGGTTTGTGTGTTTTGCTATCCCAAGAGCTATGTCGCCGGCGGAAGCGTATGCTTCTGGTAGGGCCACCCTTGTAGTAGTAGAAGTGTTTATTTATTTTAGCTTTCGCAAATACATTACATAGATAGATACAATGTACAGTAAAATATCGAAATAACAATTTCAAATTAAGATACATCATAGATTTAAAATTTAAAAAAAAAAGTCGAGGGGGGTATTTATAGAGTGTGCTGTTACACTTTTTGAATTCACTTTCTTCCAAGAAATACACAGTTTTTGTATTTCCAGCATTAAGTAAATGTTTATGAACATTTCCATTATTTTAACTCGTCGAAATTATTTGGGAAGTTTATTAATTTTTTCGTCGAAGTTACTTCAAATTTTCGCCGCCATAAGAGACATGTTAAATGGACTGGGATTATTCGCAAGCTTCAAAAAAATGGATTTAATTCATATAGTATTGATATAATTTGAAGAAGGTATCATTCATTTTTAGTTTTATATGTAATCATAAAACGCAAAAATTTATGAATGACACTTTCTTCAAATGTAAAGTTCATGAAGTTTAAAGTGTTACAGCACACCCAATTAATACAGTCGAGGGGGGAGAAGCCAGATGAAATGCAGTCCACGTAGCCCTTTTCCACCAAAAACACCCCCATCATCTTTATATTTCACCCACTCATCGTCTCGATTAGCCAAATTGTAAAAATAGGAGACGTTAAGCCCAAGTATCAATCAATCCGGCAATAGAGCTCTCAAAATAGACTAGATGCATTCTGGTGGCAAGAAAATGAACTGCTATTAGGAGTGGTTTAGCTGTCAATTTTCATTGTTGTTTTATTGTTATTATTCATCAATGGCGCTGAAAGGAGGTTGCTTAGCAGCGCTATCTATGTTATTTTTGAGTCCTCTATAGGCCATTTCAAAAACTATCTAGACCCTTTGTATGAGTATCATCACGGTCTTCTAAATCTGCAATGACAACAATACACAACAATTAAAGATCAGTTTTCAAATGTTACATGAAGGTTCATTGATGCACACAAGATCATCATCTACAAACCTTGATTTTATGTTTTTAATTGTGTTCATTGTTGTTAATAAAGATTTAGAGGACCGTGATGATAATCATACAAAGGGTCCTAGATAGTTTTCCCTCAAGGTGGTCCCTCCTTGTGGTTTTCGCAGTCACAAAGAGACTTTGTCAACTGTAGCTCGCGACGAACGAAAAGAACGCCTTGACCGACCGACCGCGCTGTTGCCAGGTCGCGGCGCGCCTGAATTATTATACACGGTTGCCACATTGCCACGCATACATTATGCACCCGGAGGTCTGCGAACGGATTTGCAATGGTAATTCATTTAAAACCAGGGGCGATTTCATGTCACAACACGTAAAGGTCACGCAAGGGGTAGACACAAACTTTGTAGCCGGGGGGGAGGGGAGGAGGGGGAGGGGAGGACCTGTAACTCGGATACCTCGCTTATATCTACAAAATACCCCGAGCTGTTTTAGTCTGACTAAAACCAAAACCACGCAATACAATGAGAACGCTATGCAAAACTGAAAAAATGGTTCCACTACCCAATAATTAGTTTCAGAAAATATATAAACACATATATCATTTTGAAAATGTCCGGATATTTGTTAAAAATACAAAAAAAAAAAAAAATAGGGGAAAAATTATTTTTGGAATAATTTGTAAAAATGTACATATTTCCAAAATTTGTGCTGTCGGCCTTTTGATACGTTTAAATGTCATATATCTTGGGAAATGAAATCGGGAGGAAAGTGTTGTAAAACATTACGTGAATAAAGGCAAGAAATGGTGGAGGCGCCGGGTATAGTGAAGGAAGCTTCAAAGATAATAAAGTGATTCGTACTGGGGATTGCGATTCTAACAGTTCAACAACGAATAAATTTAACTAAACTTTCAAACATAATAATCCTTACTAATTTTATTTATATAGTTGCCCCAACGAAAGTATTCTGATGCTTATACGACACAGCCGAGTCCAAGGTGACAACTTGATTTTCTACCTCGCTAATTCCTACCATCTAATCTAAACAGATCCATTTTGAATAATTGAAAACCTTCCGTTGGTTACCTGTAACGGTGGGTGTGGCCAAACCGCCTGTTCACTCGACTAAGCCAAACCACATGCATTTATGAATGTGTGAAAGAACGCCAGGTATCTGTTGATTGTCTTTCAATTGGCGCGGTTGAAAGGGGCAGTAGACAATGACCTGAGAGCTGTATGCGAATACTTTCGTTGGGACTAGTATAATTAATTTATTAAAAACTGTTGAAAAAATTACAAAAATAACAATCACTCACTAGAAAGAGTAATCAGACGAAATGTGTGGTCCATATCCTCCCCATTCCCTTTTCCTCCCCGCCCTCTTACTTGCCCCTTCCCTCCAAACATCTTCATCTTCATATTTCACACCCAATCATCGTCTCGATTAGCCAAGTTGCAAAAATACGAAGCGTAAAACCCAAATATCATCAGACTAGAATAGAACTTTTATTTTCTTCTTTGTACTGTGTGAAATACAGCTGTAAAACAAAGAGAAAACATTAATGAAATGCAGTAAGAACAGAACATTCTAAAGTTGATACAGTACATTTTTTAAAAAGGAAGAAAACCCATCTAGGATCGGGATCCTCAAAATAATCTGTTTAGCTGACAGGCAGGCCTACAAACCCAAATCCGGGGTATGAATAATTTTTTAAATATATTGAAGCGTTCCCAAGAAAGCCCATGCAAATAAAATATACTGTTAACTTTGCGCGGTTTAAAAATGGCGAGCTATACACATTTTCATAAATACTGCGACTACAGCGCTTCAAGCGGACTAGCGGAAAACCCACGAACCTGCAATTTAGATTTATTTCCAATTGTTTCCAAGATTCGTTACCCGGATCGCAACGTAAACAATTCCCGCTGCTGCTAACGAGATAATTTAATTAATTGTTTCTCGATGAAGCCTGCGTGCACGGAGAGAGGGGAGTAGGGGAGGTAGAGGAGGGGATTTCCCCCCACCCCCTCCCCCTCAACTAATGAGCTGCGTTACAAAGGTTTTACGTCGGTCTTGTGGGTTAGTTCCCGAAACCGCCGCTTCCTTGGAAACCGCGCTGGTAAATGACACGCGAAGTTCGCTAAGTGCTTTGGACTGAAGGACCTACATTCCAACGTCTTTGGTGGTAGCGTCGTCAAGGCTATCTACATTCTAACGTCTTAGATAGTAGCGTCGTCAAGCTACACGCGAACCTCGTTAAGTGCTTTGGAGGACCTATCTTCTAACGTCTTTGGTGGTAGCGTCGTCGAACTCGATTTGTCTGCATGAACCCGGGCTGCGTACCAACTTTGACTGCGTTCACTGTGGCTGTGACTGGTGGTGGGGGTAACCCAGTCAACGCAGTGAACGCAGCAGCTGGTACGGGATGCAGTCACAGTCACAGCGAAAGCAGACAACAGCAGAAATTGTCATTCATAAAAGCAACATTTGCCATAGCTGCTAATTAACCTTACAACATTACATTCATAATTTAACCCTATGGGACTTTTAAGTTGAGATTATATGGTGTTGTGATGTCACTTACTATTTAAACTATATAATATGGTCTATAGATTCATAATTCGCGGTAAAATTATTAGCCACGCCCCCCTTGACTGCGATAGCTTGATCTTTTCGGCCCAGTCATCGCAGTGACTGGAGGGGTAACTGCGAGGTAAACTGGTACGCAAAAAGCAGTGACTGCAGCTTGACTGCGAGTCAAGTTGGTACGGATCTCAGTCACTGCAGTCACTCCCAGTCATAGTTGGTACGCAGCCCTAGTCAGTACATAATGTATGCCTAGTGTGAAGACTTTGGCGTGTTCTTTCTTTCTAAATTAAATTAAAAATTAAAGATGGCATATTATAGGTAATTTTACGCGCCGTTTAGTGGGCGCTGACATCTTGGGCGTCCGCCATTACGACCATACTACTTCCTCAATGCACAGCCTTCTTGACGGGGGTCAATCTGCGATAGAACCTCGGATTGAACCGACGATCAAGAAGGCTGTGCCTCAATGTATCCCGGTAAAATTATTGAAATTACGAATTATATTCGAGAGTGCTGTGTATTCAAGTAGGGTTGCCATGGCGGCCGGAAGTTCAAAAATGGCTAAAATTAAATACCCTATAGGGCACTAGCAGCACCAAGAGACAACAATGAAACAAATGAATTGAACTGATGGACAAACCATCAGCTGTCAAATAATAAAATTGCAACCATAGAAATAAATCCAAGTGTAGCAATAGTAACTGCTCGCCATTTAAAACTTTTAATGATGGGAGACAACGACTAAGAGAAAGTTTTGTATGTGTATTTGTTTGTTTTTTGTTTTGTTTTCCAAAATCAGAAGAAATTATTTTTTGACAGCTTGTTGTTTGTCCATCGATTCAATTCATTTGTTTCATTGTTGTCTTTTGGTGTTGCTCGTGCCCTATACATGGCAGATTTCCACCGGCTGCCTCCGTGGCCGCGTGGCGTGCTCGGGCATTGAAGCGAGCGAGCAGACCCACAATGTACAGCCTTCCGACGCTGCTATGTTCCGTGATGAACGACCTCAACTCACGACATACGTAATTCGAAGCCACTAGCAGGCGGTGAGAGCATTCGTAATGACGTGGCCGGGACACGGGCCTAATGGCGGGCAAACTTCTACCATTGAGTTTATTAGTGTAGGGTTAGAGACCCAGCGGCCATTGGCGGCTATCTACCAATAAATTTCCCGTGGACTCTAGTAGTGCGAGCGCGTACCGCTAGAAAGCGCTACACGTTCCCACTGATGTCAGCGTTCCTGTGGAAAGAAAGGATACTACGTAGTACGATCACGTGGCTTAGGTCTAGCCTAGGTCTAGGCCCAACTCTTTTAGTCTAGGCCATTACTAGGCTACAATAAGCCTAGGCCTACATTAATAGGCCTACATTTGTAACGTAGTACTACAGCCTAGCCTATATAATGTATAAAACCTTATATAATGTGTTGTAATAAAGTATTAGCTTACTTATTGTTAACTTCGTGCCCGTTTGACATGTTTATCAGAACAGATGATAATGCTTTAATAACAATATCCACCGCCATCTGGATACTACTACCTAACCGACTTCGCATCTGCGCGTACTACGTAGTATCCCTTTCTTTCCACAGGAACGCTGACATCAGTGGGTACGTGTAGCGCTTTCTAGCGGTACGCGCTCGCACTACTAGAGTCCACGGCGGGAAATTTATAGGTAGCTTTCAATAGACGTCACGTGGCGGCCATTATGAGGTACACATTGCTTGTTTACATTTGTTCTGTCAATAGAAGACACATAGATTTTCCATGAAAAATCACAGTTTTAAGCCGTATAGATTGATGTGTGCAGGTAAAAGTTCAAGAAAATGATAACACATGCAAATTATTGTCTTCAAACAAAGTTTTCGCGTTCTTATTTTGTTTTCAGTTATAATACGGAACCTTTGTTTGAAAACAGTTGATGTGTCAGTCAAAGAACATCTGCAATATTGCAACAATGAAGTGTCGGAAGAACGTAAACAAATGTTTACAGAGTACCTCAGTATGGCTACCGTGCGATACCGGAAATGACGTTATTGCAAGCTCCCTATTGGTAGATAGCCGCCAATGGCCGCTGGGTCTCTAACCCTACACTAATAAACTCAATGCTTCTACAGTATGACACGACACTATTAAACATGGCGGCGGCAAACTTCTACAGTATGACACGAGTAGCGCTGCTGTTCGCTCTCTCCAAGGACGAATCATCATGACGTCACTATCTAACATGGCGGCCACAAGGAGAATTATCATGACGTCACTATCTAACATGGCGGCAACAAGGAGGATTATCATGACGTCACTATCTAACATGGCGGCCACAAGGAGAATTATCATGACGTCACTATCTAACATGGCGGCTACAAGGAGAATTATCATGACGTCACTATCTAACATGGTAGCAACAAGGAGAATTATCATGACGTCACTATCTAACATGGCGGCCACAAGGAGAATTATCATGACGTCACTATCTAACATGGCGGCTACAAGGAGAATTATCATGACGTCACTATCTAACATGGTAGCAACAAGGAGAATTATCATGACGTCACTATCTAACATGGCGGCCACAAGGAGAATTATCATGACGTCACTATCTAACATGGCGGCTACAAGGAGAATTATCATGACGTCACTATCTAACATGGTAGCAACAAGGAGAATTATCATGACGTCACTATCTAACATGGCGGCCACAAGGAGAATTATCATGACGTCACTATCTAACATGGCGGCCACAAGGAGAATTATCATGACGTCACTATCTAACATGGCGGCTACAAGGAGAATTATCATGACGTCACTATCTAACATGGCGGCTACAAGGAGAATTATCATGACGTCACTATCTAACATGGCGGCCACAAGGAGAATTATCATGACGTCACTCTAACATGGCGGCCACAAGGAGAATTATCATGACGTCACTATGTAACATGGCGGCCACAAGGAGAATTATCATGACGTCACTACCTAACATGGCGGCCACAAGGAGAATTATCATGACGTCACTATGTAACATGGCAGCCACAAGGAGAATTATCATGACGTCACTATCTAACATGGCGGCCACAAGGAGAATTATCATGACGTCACTATCTAACATGGCGGCCACAAGGAGAATTATCATGACGTCACTATGTAACATTGCGGCCACAAGGAGAATTATCATGACGTCACTATGTAACATGGCGGCCACAAGGAGAATTATCATGACGTCACTATGTAACATTGCGGCCACAAGGAGAATTATCATGACGTCACTATGTTACATGGCGGCCACAAGGAGAATTATCATGACGTCACTATGTTACATGGCGGCCACAAGGAGAATTATCATGACGTCACTATCTAACATGGCGGCCACAAGGAGAATTATCATGACGTCACTATGTTACATGGCGGCCACAAGGAGAATTATCATGACGTCACTATGTTACATGGCGGCCACAAGGAGAATTATCATGACGTCACTATGTAACATGGCAGCCACAAGGAGAATTATCATGACGTCACTATCTAACATGGCGGCCACAAGGAGAATTATCATGACGTCACTATCTAACATGGCGGCCACAAGGAGAATTATCATGACGTCACTATGTAACATGGTGGCAACAAGGAGAATTATCATGACGTCACTATCTAACATGGCGGCCACAAGGAGAATTATCATGACGTCACTATCTAACATGGCGGCCACAAGGAGAATTATCATGACGTCACTATCTAACATGGCGGCCACAAGGAGAATTATCATGACGTCACTATGTAACATGGTGGCAACAAGGAGAATTATCATGACGTCACTATGTAACATGGCGGCCACAAGGAGAATTATCATGACGTCACTATGTAACATGGTGGCAACAAGGAGAATTATCATGACGTCACTATGTAACATGGCGGCCACAAGGAGAATTATCATGACGTCACTATCTAACATGGCGGCTACAAGGAGAATTATCATGACGTCACTATGTAACATGGCGGCCACAAGGAGAATTATCATGACGTCACTATCTAACATGGCGGCCACAAGGAGAATTATCATGACGTCACTATGTAACATGGCGGCCACAAGGAGAATTATCATGACGTCACTATGTAACATGGCAGCCACAAGGAGAATCATCATGACGTCACTATCTAACATGGCGGCCACAAGGAGAATTATCATGACGTCACTATCTAACATGGCAGCCACAAGGAGAATTATCATGACGTCACTATGTAACATGGTGGCAACAAGGAGAATTATCATGACGTCACTATCTAACATGGCGGCCACAAGGAGAATTATCATGACGTCACTATGTAACATGGCAGCCACAAGGAGAATCATCATGACGTCACTATCTAACATGGCGGCCACAAGGAGAATTATCATGACGTCACTATCTAACATGGCAGCCACAAGGAGAATTATCATGACGTCACTATGTAACATGGTGGCAACAAGGAGAATTATCATGACGTCACTATGTAACATGGCGGCCACAAGGAGAATTATCATGACGTCACTATCTAACATGGTAGCAACAAGGAGAATTATCATGACGTCACATGTAACATGGTAGCAACAAGGAGAATTATCATGACGTCACTATGTAACATGGCGGCCACAAGGAGAATTATCATGACGTCACTATCTAACATGGTAGCCACAAGGAGAATTATCATGACGTCACTATCTAACATGGCGGCCACAAGGAGAATTATCATGACGTCACTATCTAACATGGCGGCCACAAGGAGAATAATCATGACGTCACATGTAACATGGCGGCCACAAGGAGAATTATCATGACGTCACTATCTAACATGGCGGCCACAAGGAGAATTATCATGACGTCACTATCTAACATGGCGGCCACAAGGAGAATTATCATGACGTCACTATGTAACATGGCGGATACAAGGAGAATTATCATGACGTCACTATGTAACATGGCGGCAACAAGGAGAATTATCATGACGTCACTATGTAACATGGCGGCCACAAGGAGAATTATCATGACGTCACTATGTAACATGGCGGCAACAAGGAGGATTATCATGACGTCACTATCTAACATGGCGGCCACAAGGAGAATTATCATGACGTCACTATGTAACATGGCGGCCACAAGGAGAATTATCATGACGTCACTATCTAACATGGCGGCCACAAGGTGAATTATCATGACGTCACTATCTAACATGGCGGCCACAAGGAGAATTATCATGACGTCACTATGTAACATGGCGGCCACAAGGAGAATTATCATGACGTCACTATCTAACATGGCGGCTACAAGGAGAATTATCATGACGTCACTATCTAACATGGTAGCAACAAGGAGAATTATCATGACGTCACTATCTAACATGGCGGCCACAAGGAGAATTATCATGACGTCACTATCTAACATGGCAGCCACAAGGAGAATTATCATGACGTCACTATGTAACATGGCGGCCACAAGGAGAATTATCATGACGTCACTATCTAACATGGCAGCCACAAGGAGAATTATCATGACGTCACTATCTAACATGGCGGCAACAAGGAGAATTATCATGACGTCACTATCTAACATGGCGGCCACAAGGAGAATTATCATGACGTCACTATCTAACATGGCGGCAACAAGGAGAATTATCATGACGTCACTATCTAACATGGCGGCTACAAGGAGAATTATCATGACGTCACTCTAACATGGCGGCTACAAGGAGAATTATCATGACGTCACTATCTAACATGGCAGCCACAAGGAGAATTATCATGACGTCACTATCTAACATGGTAGCCACAAGGAGAATTATCATGACGTCACTATCTAACATGGCAGCCACAAGGAGAATTATCATGACGTCACTATCTAACATGGTAGCCACAAGGAGAATTATCATGACGTCACTATCTAACATGGCAGCCACAAGGAGAATTATCATGACGTCACTATCTAACATGGCGGCCACAAGGAGAATTATCATGACGTCACATGTAACATGGTAGCAACAAGGAGAATTATCATGACGTCACTATGTAACATGGTAGCAACAAGGAGAATTATCATGACGTCACATGTAACATGGCGGCCACAAGGAGAATTATCATGACGTCACTATCTAACATGGCGGCCACAAGGAGAATTATCATGACGTCACTATGTAACATGGCGGCCACAAGGAGAATTATCATGACGTCACTACCTAACATGGCGGCCACAAGGTGAATTATCATGACGTCACTATGTAACATGGCGGCCACAAGGAGAATTATCATGACGTCACTATGTAACATGGCGGCAACAAGGAGAATTATCATGACGTCACATGTAACATGGTAGCAACAAGGAGAATTATCATGACGTCACTATCTAACATGGCGGCCACAAGGAGAATTATCATGACGTCACATGTAACATGGTAGCAACAAGGAGAATTATCATGACGTCACTATCTAACATGGCGGCCACAAGGAGAATTATCATGACGTCACTATCTAACATGGCGGCTACAAGGAGAATTATCATGACGTCACTACCTAACATGGCGGCCACAAGGAGAATTATCATGACGTCACTATCTAACATGGCGGCCACAAGGAGAATTATCATGACGTCACATGTAACATGGTAGCAACAAGGAGAATTATCATGACGTCACTATCTAACATGGCGGCCACAAGGAGAATTATCATGACGTCACATGTAACATGGTAGCAACAAGGAGAATTATCATGACGTCACTATCTAACATGGCGGCCACAAGGAGAATTATCATGACGTCACTATCTAACATGGCGGCCACAAGGAGAATTATCATGACGTCACTATCTAACATGGCGGCCACAAAAGGAGAATTATCATGACGTCACTATCTAACATGGCGGCCACAAGGAGAATTATCATGACGTCACTATCTAACATGGCGGCCACAAAAGGAGAATTATCATGACGTCACTATCTAGCATGGCGGCCACAAGGAGAATTATCATGACGTAAGTATCTAACATGGCGGCCACAAGGAGAATTATCATGACGTCACTATCTAACATGGCGGCCACAAGGAGAATTATCATGACGTCACTCTAACATGGCGGCCACAAGGAGAATTATCATGACGTCACTATCTAACATGGCGGCCACAAAAGGAGAATTATCATGACGTCACTATCTAACATGGCGGCCACAAGGAGAATTATCATGACGTCACTATCTAACATGGCGGCCACAAAAGGAGAATTATCATGACGTCACTATCTAACATGGCGGCCACAAGGAGAATTATCATGACGTCACTCTAACATGGCGGCCACAAGGAGAATTATCATGACGTCACTATCTAACATGGCGGCCACAAGGAGAATTATCATGACGTCACTATCTAACATGGCGGCCACAAAAGGAGAATTATCATGACGTCACTATCTAACATGGCGGCCACAAGGAGAATTATCATGACGTCACTATCTAACATGGCGGCCACAAAAGGAGAATTATCATGACGTCACTATCTAACATGGCGGCCACAAAAGGAGAATTATCATGACGTCACTATCTAACATGGCGGCCACAAGGAGAATGATCGTGACGTCACTATCTAACATGGCGGCCACAAGGAGAATTATCATGACGTCACTATGTAACATGGCGGCCACAAGGAGAATTATCATGACGTCACTATCTAACATGGCGGCCACAAGGTGAATTATCATGACGTCACTATCTAACATGGCGGCCACAAGGAGAATCATCATGACGTCACTATCTAACATGGCGGCTACAAGGAGAATTATCATGACGTCACTATCTAACATGGCGGCCACAAGGAGAATTATCATGACGTCACTATCTAACATGGCGGCTACAAGGAGAATTATCATGACGTCACTATGTTACATGGCGGCCACAAGGAGAATTATCATGACGTCACTATGTTACATGGCGGCCACAAGGAGAATTATCATGACGTCACTATCTAACATGGCGGCCACAAGGAGAACTATCATGACGTCACTATCTAACATGGCGGCCACAAGGAGAATTATCATGACGTCACTATCTAACATGGCGGCCACTAGGAGAATTATCATGACGTCACTATCTAACATGGCGGCCACAAGGAGAATTATCATGACGTCACTATCTAACATGGTAGCAACAAGGAGAATTATCATGACGTCACTATGTAACATGGTGGCAACAAGGAGAATTATCATGACGTCACTATCTAACATGGCAGCCACAAGGAGAATTATCATGACGTCACTATGTAACATGGCGGCCACAAGGAGAATTATGATGACGTCACTATCGAACATGGCGGCCACAAGGAGAATTATCATGACGTCACTATCTAACATGGCGGCCACAAGGAGAATTATCATGACGTCACTATCTAACATGGCGGCCACAAGGAGAATTATCATGACGTCACTATCTAACATGGCGGCTACAAGGAGAATTATCATGACGTCACATGTAACATGGTAGCAACAAGGAGAATTATCATGACGTCACTATCTAACATGGCAGCCACAAGGAGAATTATCATGACGTCACTATGTAACATGGCGGCCACAAGGAGAATTATGATGACGTCACTATCGAACATGGCGGCCACAAGGAGAATTATCATGACGTCACTATCTAACATGGCGGCCACAAGGAGAATTATCATGACGTCACTATCTAACATGGCGGCTACAAGGAGAATTATCATGACGTCACTATCTAACATGGCGGCCACAAGGAGAATTATCATGACGTCACTATCTAACATGGCAGCCACAAGGAGAATTATCATGACGTCACTATCTAACATGGCGGCCACAAGGAGAATTATCATGACGTCACTATGTAACATGGCGGCCACAAGGAGAATTATCATGACGTCACTATCTAACATGGCGGCCACAAGGAGAATTATCATGACGTCACTATGTAACATGGCAGCCACAAGGAGAATTATCATGACGTCACTATGTAACATGGCGGCCACAAGGAGAATTATCATGACGTCACTATCTAACATGGCGGCCACAAGGAGAATTATCATGACGTCACTATCTAACATGGCGGCCACAAGGAGAATTATCATGACGTCACTATCTAACATGGCGGCCACAAGGAGAATTATCATGACGTCACTATCTAACATGGCGGCCACAAAAGGAGAATTATCATGACGTCACTATCTAACATGGCGGCCACAAGGAGAATTATCATGACGTCACTATCTAACATGGCGGCCACAAAAGGAGAATTATCATGACGTCACTATCTAACATGGCGGCCACAAAAGGAGAATTATCATGACGTCACTATCTAACATGGCAGCCACAAGGAGAATTATCATGACGTCACTATCTAACATGGCGGCCACAAGGAGAATTATCATGACGTCACTATGTAACATGGCGGCCACAAGGAGAATTATCATGACGTCACTATCTAACATGGCAGCCACAAGGAGAATTATCATGACGTCACTATCTAACATGGCGGCCACAAGGAGAATTATCATGACGTCACTATGTAACATGGCGGCCACAAGGAGAACTATCATGACGTCACTATCTAACATGGCGGCCACAAGGAGAATTATCATGACGTCACTATGTAACATGGCAGCCACAAGGAGAATTATCATGACGTCACTATGTAACATGGCAGCCACAAGGAGAATTATCATGACGTCACTATGTAACATGGCGGCCACAAGGAGAATTATCATGACGTCACTATCTAACATGGCAGCCACAAGGAGAATTATCATGACGTCACTATCTAACATGGCGGCCACAAGGAGAATTATCATGACGTCACTATCTAACATGGCGGCCACAAGGAGAATTATCATGACGTCACTATGTAACATGGCGGCCACAAGGAGAACTATCATGACGTCACTATGTAACATGGCGGCCACAAGGAGAATTATCATGACGTCACTATCTAACATGGCGGCCACAAGGAGAATTATCATGACGTCACTATGTAACATGGCAGCCACAAGGAGAATTATCATGACGTCACTATGTAACATGGCGGCCACAAGGAGAATTATCATGACGTCACTATCTAACATGGCAGCCACAAGGAGAATTATCATGACGTCACTATCTAACATGGCGGCCACAAGGAGAATTATCATGACGTCACTATGTAACATGGCGGCCACAAGGAGAATTATCATGACGTCACTATCTAACATGGCGGCCACAAGGAGAATTATCATGACGTCACTATGTAACATGGCAGCCACAAGGAGAATTATCATGACGTCACTATGTAACATGGCGGCCACAAGGAGAATTATCATGACGTCACTATCTAACATGGCGGCCACAAAAGGAGAATTATCATGACGTCACTATCTAACATGGCGGCCACAAGGAGAATTATCATGACGTCACTATGTAACATGGCGGCCACAAGGAGAATTATCATGACGTCACTATCTAACATGGCGGCCACAAGGTGAATTATCATGACGTCACTATCTAACATGGCGGCCACAAGGAGAATCATCATGACGTCACTATCTAACATGGCGGCTACAAGGAGAATTATCATGACGTCACTATCTAACATGGCGGCCACAAGGAGAATTATCATGACGTCACTATCTAACATGGCGGCCACAAGGAGAATTATCATGACGTCACTATCTAACATGGCGGCCACAAAAGGAGAATTATCATGACGTCACTATCTAACATGGCGGCCACAAGGAGAATGATCGTGACGTCACTATCTAACATGGCGGCCACAAGGAGAATTATCATGACGTCACTATGTTACATGGCGGCCACAAGGAGAATTATCATGACGTCACTATCTAACATGGCGGCCACTAGGAGAATTATCATGACGTCACTATCTAACATGGCGGCCACAAGGAGAATTATCATGACGTCACTCTAACATGGCGGCCACAAGGAGAATTATCATGACGTCACATGTAACATGGTAGCAACAAGGAGAATTATCATGACGTCACTATGTAACATGGTAGCAACAAGGAGAATTATCATGACGTCACTCTAACATGGTAGCAACAAGGAGAATTATCATGACGTCACATGTAACATGGTAGCAACAAGGAGAATTATCATGACGTCACTATCTAACATGGCGGCTACAAGGAGAATTATCATGACGTCACTATCTAACATGGCAGCCACAAGGAGAATTATCATGACGTCACTATGTAACATGGCGGCCACAAGGAGAATTATGATGACGTCACTATCGAACATGGCGGCCACAAGGAGAATTATCATGACGTCACTATCTAACATGGCGGCCACAAGGAGAATTATCATGACGTCACTATCGAACATGGCGGCCACAAGGAGAATTATCATGACGTCACTATGTAACATGGCAGCCACAAGGAGAATTATCATGACGTCACTATCTAACATGGCAGCCACAAGGAGAATTATCATGACGTCACTATCTAACATGGCGGCCACAAGGAGAATTATCTTGACGTCACTATCTAACATGGCAGCCACAAGGAGAATTATCATGACGTCACTATGTAACATGGCGGCAACAAGGAGTACTTGTGGTGGTCTTTGTTTACAGACAAGTGCAATGTCGTCCAATCCGCACAGAGCTACAGACGAGCGTGGCTACGTCAGTACTCCTTGGCTAAGGGACAAGTTTTCCCGCTAGGCAGCGTATCTATAAGCTCTGCGATCGCGAGTAGCTGGGGCGTTACCTGATGACAGAATTATGTCTGGGCTTCTTTTGTGTTTGTTGTGTGTTGTTAGTTATTTGCAAGTCTAAAACGTGTCCTAATTTAAATGGCGCCTTGCGCCTGTTAAGACTGGCTAATGTGATTCATAATCTGCCCAAAATTTTTAAAGGCCGTATTTTTAATTAAACAATTTTCACAATTTTGCTATTATCGACGTAGGAAGAACGACGCTGCTTCATCGTAAAGTTGCGTGACATTGCCACTTGAGCGCTTCATTCGTTTTCACTAGCGCCCTCAGTGGCCAAACTCGGTGCTTTTAATCATAGTTTGCCATGTTTACAATAATAACACTACTCAGTCTAGTTACAATCTCTGCCGGTAGAAGATTTTCATATGAAAAGGCTACTAGCAACACCAAAACAGAACAATGAAACAAATTAATTGAATCGGTAGACAAACAACAAGCTGTCAAAAAATAATTTCGTCTGATTTTGGAAAACAAAACAAAAACCAAACAAATACACATACAAAACTTTCACTTAGTCGTTGTCCATAATTAAAAGTTTAAAATATTGCTACACTTGTTTCTATTTGTATGCTTGCAATTATATTATTTTAACAGCTGATGGTTTGTCCATCAGTTCAATTTATTTGTTCCATTGTTGTAGTCAGGATGTGACGTCAGTTGCGGGTTCCCTATAGGAATTCACAACCTTACCAATCCTTTCCACCCTTGAATTATATATTCCACAGCACGTACACATCCCATGAATCGTGCATTATCGGCGTTTGTCGTGCATTATCGGCGTTTGTGTTCATTAACCAAACGAAATAATACAATTTCCGCATCTCCGTGCGTGTTCACTACGGTGTTTACGCACTCACGTACGCACACGACCAGTGCTACGTGTTATGCAGGCCAAGCAGCCGCTGACCGGTCGGGCCTAGGCTAGAAACAAAGCATATCCGTGCGTGTTCACTACGCTGGTTACGCACTCACGTACGCATACGACCAGTGCTACGTGTTATGCAGGCCAAGCAGCCGCTGACCGGTCCGGCCTAGGCTAGAAACAAAGCATATCCGTGCGTGTTCACTACGCTGGTTACGCACTCACGTACGCATACGACCAGTGCTACGTGTTATGCAGGCCAAGCAGCCGCTGACCGGTCCGGCCTAGGCTAGAAACAAAGCAGCTCCGTGCGTGTTCACTACGCTGGTTACGCACTCACGTACGCATACGACCAGTGCTACGTGTTATGCAGGCCAAGCAGCCGCTGACCGGTCGGGCCTAGGCTAGAAACAAAGCAGCTCCGTGCGTGTTCACTACGCTGGTTACGCACTCACGTACGCACACGACCAGTGCTACGTGTTATGCAGGCCAAGCAGCCGCTGACCGGTCGGGCCTAGGCTAGAAACAAAGCAGCTCCGTGCGTGTTCACTACGCTGGTTACGCACTCACGTACGCACACGACCAGTGCTACGTGTTATGCAGGCCAAGCAGCCGCTGACCGGTCGGGCCTAGGCTAGAAACAAAGCAGCTCCGTGCGTGTTCACTACGGTGTTTACGCACTCACGTACGCACACGACCAGTGCTACGTGTTATGCAGGCCAAGCAGCCGCTGACCGGTCGGGCCTAGGCTAGAAACAAAGCAGCTCCGTGCGTGTTCACTACGCTGGTTACGCACTCACGTACGCATACGACCAGTGCTACGTGTTATGCAGGCCAAGCAGCCGCTGACCGGTCGGGCCTAGGCTAGAAACAAAGCAGCTCCGTGCGTGTTCACTACGGTGGTTACGCACTCACGTACGCACACGACCAGTGCTACGTGTTATGCAGGCCAAGCAGCCGCTGACCGGTCCAGTGTTGCCAATAGAGAGCTTGCAATAACGTCATTTCCGGTATCGCACGGTGGCCATACTGAGGTACTCTGTAAACATTTGCTTACGTTCTTCCGACACTGCATTGTTGCAATATTGCAGATGTCCTTTGACTGACACATCAACTGTTTTCAAACAAAGGTTCCGTATTACGACTGAAAACAAAATAAGAACGCGTAATTTCTGTTTGAAGACGATCATTTGCATGTGTTATCATTTTCTTGAACTTTTACCTGCACACATCAATCTATACGGCTTGAAACTGTGATATTTTGTGGATAACCTATGTGTCTTCTATTGACAGAACAAATGTAAACAAGCAATGAGTACCTCAAAATGGCCGCCACGTGACGTCTATTGAAAGCTACCTATACTCCCAGCACCATGGCCGCTAGTAGTACCAGAAAGTACCGCCAAAATCAAATACTGTACCGCTTACTTTGTTGAAACTTTTTAAAAAAACTACGAAATACATGCATTTTACAAAATGTGTTACAAAATACGAGAAATTTGAGGCAAAAATAAAGCAAAATTCGTGTTGCATTGTTCGATTCCCACACTTTCCTATATCTTTGGGACAGTTACCAAATAAATCCTGAGTTACAAAAACAACACTGGAGGCAGAAAATAGAACAATCGATCCAAAACTGCGCGAAATTTGATTAATTTATTACTTTTGGCTGTTTAAAAACTGGAGGTGTGTGTTTCTGTTACCGCAATATTTTATTTTACCACTGTTTTGAAAGTCAAATACCGCTAAGTGCCACCGCAAGTCTCAATTTTATATTTTCGCCGCTTTTCGATTTTTGACAACGCTAGATCTAGCGGCAAACCGCTAAATTGGCAACACTGGACCGGTCCGGCCTAGGCTAGAAACAAAGCATACCCACCGCCCGCTAAACAAGAGCGACGTTAACTGAATCACGCTCAATTACACCGCCTTCCACCCTCGCCCGGGCGTGCATGATTACATCAGTAGGGAGGGCGGTTGGTTATTGTTGCATGCTGAAGTTGTTGGACCCCTAGGCACAACCAGGGCTGTTCGCAGACAGATGTAAATCAGGGATGGTCATTTTATTCTTTAAGGAAATACTATTGGCCCCTCAAAATAGACTAGACGCATTCTGGTGGCAAGAAAATAAACTACTATAAGGATGAGTTTATCTGTCGATTGTGCATTGTTGCTTTAATGTTAAATCATCAATGGCGCAGATAAGGGTGTTGCTTAGCAGCGCTATCTATGTGTTAGTTTGAGCAAATACCTTACTAACTAGCTGCGCTAGAATACTGGACACTGCCGTGAAATAGTGGCGAAAAGCCGACACTAGCGCCACTACCGGAGCGGTTCGATCGAAATTGATTGCTTAGATTCAAAGCAGTAGTAAATTAATTTGCTGGCCCCCCGCACGTGACTTTTGCGACAATGTGTCGCTACAGTGTTCGGCGCCAGGCCTTTGGCTACACGTTGGTATATTTTTTGAGTTTATAAGTCCCACCCTTCACCCCCTCCCGACGTGTTTTATGTTGAATTGCGTGCGACTTCGACGCTCCGGTTTTGCGGGAGAAATTGTAAAAACTTCAAATGTTTTTTTTGAATTTTTCGAATACTGGTGCTTGAAAGGCAATTGAATGGCGCATCTTTTGGTATGTCTTTTTTGAATTTGTATGGTCCCGTTTAAAAGTTACGGGCACCCAAAGACGAAAGATTTTCGAAATTTGGATTTGACGATTTTGGTACGTTTTTAACGCGTCACATTAAACGGCCCTGCCTGTCGAACCAAACAAGATGTACCATTCGTTTTTGTATTGTTACCGTCGGTTACTATGTGGGTAACTAGGATTTGGAAATTTGTTGAATCCCGGAACGTTTGGCACACGGATCGTGTACATTTGGTCGCGTGCGTTTTTTAAAAGGAGCGGGGACACTTTTCTCCCACATTTTTGATTTTCGAAATTTCTCAACTTTTTCATTTTTAAGGACAAAGTTTAATCTGGATTATGGCTGGTCAATTTTTTGAATTTCGTCCCGGATGCTTAGTTATGGACACTTTTCCATTTTCTCTACACGGTTTCAGTTTTGATTTTTTTGCGTCAAGTTGGTACTTTCGAAATGGGTTTTTTTTCCTTGTCCCGATACTGAACACTCTATCGTACAGGGCCATGAAAACACATTTTCAAAAAGTCACCTTTACACTGAATGACAGACGTTCGCGCAACTCATTTTTCACGGCTTTAAGACAACACGCATACAAAAGTTTTCTTTTTGTATATTAAAAGTGTTATAAATACGTCACATAACAAATAATTGTGTTAAGTATTAATAAATTGTCATTTATCTATTTGAAAACGTTACTTTAAAAAATAAGACTTTACGGGTGTCCGAGTTATGGTGCTTTAACAGATTTCATCCGTCTCGTATTTTTGCCGGTATTTGTCTATGAGAATTTTTCAATGTCTTAAAAAAGCATGTTGCAGTTTTTTTAAATTTTTTTCGACTACTTTTATGAAATTTTAAGGCTATTGACAGCATATTGAACGTACCCGGACGTACCCGGCACGTACCGTCTCTGACATGATTGATCGACTCTGGATATTTGTGTAATTTTGTTTATTGATTTTCAGTTTTGAACGTCCCCCAAATGTCCCGTTTTGAACTCGGACAACCCGTTTTGGTATCATATGAAAGTGCGTTCTAATACCTTTTAGAACATGTGCAATTTGTTGACGTCACACGTACCGGGACGTACCGGGAAGCTTTTGAACGTGCAAAATTCAACTTTTTTGTTTTTGACCGCCCAAAGTACGAATTTGTTATGAATTTTTTCGGAATTTTTCGTCGGAATTACTTTTCCCTATTCTTTATTAAATATGTTTAGTTTTTAATTTATCGAACAAAGCTCAAAACACGACGACGGGGGGGGGGGGGGGGGGGGGGTGCCGTGTACATCGATGTAATATGAAGAAAATCAATTTCGACACTCACTTTTGTCATTGATGGCTTATTGTGGGCGACAAGTTTGACTTACAGACTTTGTGTTAACTTTTTTAGAAATCGTGATTCAATATTAAATATTCGAGCTCTTTAATTCACCGAAAAAGCTCAACCCGGACTTTTTATAGGCGCCCGTGTTACACGATGCTTAACGAATAAATTGCCCAATGTTGTAGCATAGTATATTGAGTTCAAGTGTCCAGTGCCATATGGGTCCGCGATTCGAATCCCACAATTTTCAAGTTTCTCTCTTTACTTAAGTATCCACGACAGTTTTACATGGTATATGTACTTTTTGTACTTAATTTTTTTTTGTACTTTAATTTTTTATTTCATTTTTCAAAATCACACAATTTTCAAGTTTCTTTCTTTACCTAAGTAGCCTATCTACGACAGTTTCACATGAAATGTACGCAGACATACTCGAAAATTTTTCATCCACTTTAACATTTTTCAACATGACAATTTTTTTTTTCGTAATTAATTTTTTTTTCTCTTTTCCACAATTTTCAAGCTTTCCAGAAAGTGACTGATATAATAAGTTAATATGGCGGTAACCTATATTTGGCCCCGGGTAGATTAGGCCCAGAGTGACTCTGCTAGTCGTAAGAGCAGTCCCTGGGCAGGCACGCGGGTTAAGATTTTGTACAGAATATTAGAAAGGTGCAATTATGAGTGAAGCTGATGCTATTGAGAGGCATGTGGCCTTCATAATAATAAAGGGTTAATTCAAGTAGATACATTTTAAAGCCTGTATTGACAAATCATCACAACCTCCCCCCTACCCCCCTCCTTTCACCGATAGCTTGTCCACATACCAGCAATAAATAATGAGTCGATGATCATTCCGCCTACAGAACGTATAAATTATGCTTTCATGCAATACACATAGTTTGTTGTGGTTTCTAGTTAACCTATATTTATCTCGGTCTTCTTAAGTAGTGGATCAATGAGAATGTTTGTTGTAATGTTCCAAATTAAAACGTAAATGCCGAGCTCGTGGACGCAAAGGTCAAACGTAATCAAACCATATGCTACTTCGCTGACTCTTATGGGAAGCGCCATAGTAAATTCATATTTGTCGCGCAGCCATCGAACCGCTCCGACAGAATGCGCTACTTTCGCCGTTCGCCGCCTTCTTACATGCTAAACACTGCGATTGTCCTGTATTCTAGCGCAGCTGGTTACTAAGGTATTTGGTTTGAGTCTCCAATAGTATGGGGAGGCGTACAACGAACGACTACACTGAGCACTGCCTGCTAGAAGTCACCGAAAACCTCCCTAGAAGGCAGTGCACTATAATTATTATTGGGAAAATATCCATAGATTCCAAAAAAGTCAAGTAGTCTTTCCAACAACTTAGAAATTCGTATTGTTCAAAGTCGTTAGTATCCAATATTCAGTGAGTGTTGTCCGGATCGCTCGCAACGCTCTTTGTGCACTTGTTACGCCTCCCCATACAACCTATCGGTTTAAATGCAGGACAGTGGTCTAAGTTTGCAACGACACGTAGTGGGTAGTGATCCAGGGAAAATTCGCAAAAACTCGACTAAATCAAACAAATAATTGTAAAAGTAGGTTTTATGGTATCACTTTTTTTTCGTCGAAAAAATGAGCTCTGTGCCATAAAAAAAATCCGCAAGTGGTAAGTTTATCAAAATTAGCTTTTAATGAGGCAACTATAAAAAAATTGGAGATTTATCAAATATGACATAACAGATCAATATAAAATTTTGTGCACACATGCATTGGCATTATAGTTTTATGTTTCTTCCTTTTTTTTTTTGTTTTTTTTTTTAATCGGACGAGCATTTTTCGTCAGTTTTTTAAGCACGTTTTGTTTTTTAGTACAATTTAACCAAGCTGTAAAGGGGTTGAACAATTCAGAATCTAGCTAAGTTAAAGATTTGTTCCTTCCATTACGCTTAGTCCAGATTAAAAACAAATTTTGTAGAAGTACACATGAAGACATACAAACGAGAAAAGTCATTGCATCATAAAGTATCTCTTCTCCAGTTGAACACTAACATCTAACTTTTCCTTCCCCTAGGAGCTTTTACTCTTTCGTCAATGTTCACTCCTTCCTCAATAATTTAGATAAACTGATCTTATCAAAGTAAGTAAGTACAGACATGCCGACGAGAAGAGCAATTAAATAATTAACTATCTTTTCTCCAGTCGATCGCGCTAAAAGGAAACATTTCCTTTCAGTACGAAGTTTCACATCCTGGCTTAGTTTGAGTAGTTTTCATGAAATTAAAGACAGACACACTGACACGAACAGCCATTACATTATTAAGTACCTCTTCTCCAGTCGATCGCGCTAACAACTAGCTTAACCCTTCCCTAGAAGCTTTTGCTCAGCTTCGTTTAGATAAAAACTAATCTTATCGAAGTACAGACAGACACACTGACACGAACAGCCATTACATTATTAAGTACCTCTTCTCCAGTCGATCGCGCTAACGTCTAACTTCCCCCCCCCCCCCACCCCCTTAAAAACTTTTCTACTTTCTTTAATTTAGATTTCCCCGCTGATAAGAAACCAATCATGTAATTCGTTGGTTTCGCCCAAAGAGAGACATCCTATCAGCGAACCGAGCAAGAAACATTACAAGTTCTTTGGGAAACTAGTTTTGTCTGTTCGTTTAAGTGCTTTGTTTCCCAAACGAGCAACTCGAGTTGAGTAACCACCATCATAGAAACCAGAGCAAAATGTGTGATTCACAGAGCATTCGTACTACTCGTCCTCATTTCTACATTATTAATTTGATCACGCTCAGATTTTTGTGTCCATATTAACAATGATATTGTGCTTATACGTTACGTTAAGTTTTTCTTCGAATTCAATATACCTCGGACACAAACAAATTTTAAACAGGGACCAAAAATTTAAAAATTTAAAATTTTAGGGATATTTTGAATCCCCCCAAAAAATAATCTCTGCATAAATCTAACAAAAGCTCAACGTACCTACATCAACAGTTTAGTTCTCTATGTTTTGGTTCAAACAGAACCGAAATACGTGAATTTTTATGCATGTAGTTTGAGTAGTACGAAGTACTGCACGCCAGACACTCAT
>CAMDTW010000139.1:0-18255 GCA_945910005.1 Isoperla grammatica | reverse complement strand
TTGTTTGAAAATTAATGTGTGATGTGTTTAGTTGATGACCCATTATCGTAGCCATCAAATACTTCAGTAGTTATGATATTTGCTTTTGATGTACTCCACATACTACACAACTCTTCAAATGTTTTGTCTCTAGACCTTTATAAGGTATGTGATGCATCAAAATGCCCTTCATCAATCTCAAAGCAAGACTTGCTTGTAACAGTGTTACTTATTTCATATTCTTTCACTTTCATATTATTTCTATACCATTTTCTTCGTGTATTTGCAACATATTATCCCCAGGAGCAGAATTTTCAGCTTATACCTTGGAATGCCCGAATAGTCAAATATATCTTGTGGTAGTGTGCTTAATTTGAAAGTTAATACAAATGCATACGTAAAAAAATTAACGTTTACATATTATATCATAATGCAACTCTTAAAAAACTAAATTAGCTATTGCTAAATCATCCTCTGATGACTCTCCGACGCTCGAGAGTCGTTGGAAAAGTAGCAAAGGATCTACTTCGATTGTATCTCCATCAACGTTCGCGGTTTTAAATTTGTATGTGGTGACAAGAGGTAGCAGAATAAATCTTACAAATCTTGTTTACATAGGAATTGAGTTGAGTTTATAATCCGTTGCAATAATATTTGCGATCACTGTGTTCGACAAGTAGTCATAATTATCAAGAACTAAAACTTTGTTTGGTTTACAAGGACAAAATCTTTTCATATTACGGTTTATTAATGATTATTGATTAGGTACTTAGTAAAAGAAACTATGCGCGGTAATGACACTACCCATTTTGTTAAATTCGGATAGTTGAGCCTGGAGTTTTGTATCAGAGTAATCGGACCTCATATCTGTACAATCAAATATTGTCAAAAATCAGACACAAAATTGGGTTATGAGAACACTTTTTACCGCCCCCCCCCCCCCCTCCCCCCTCCCACCCCCGTTATTAACCAAGCACTAGGGTACATTGTCTTTTATCATTCTAAAAGTATTTTTACTAATAACAACGTATTAATAGCTTTTGTTTGATACGTTTGACAATATTCTTTATTAATCCACCCCCCCCCCCTTCTTTCTACCCCCCTAGAAAAACTTCAGAAATTTGTTTGAATGACCCTGAGAGTACCAGCATTAAAATCAACGTATCAGCAGCTTTCTTTTGATACCCATATTGCCTATGTTCAAATATGTACGTATGGAAGTTATAAATGTAATAATTAATTATTAATTAGCTGATTTAGCCTATAAATAGTTTTTTGATTGCAGTAAAGTTTCTACACAAGTTATATATGTTATTATTCTTATATTTACAACTGTCAAAACAATATTCAATTGTACCAATTTTACACGGGAAGCATTTAATTGAAATTGTTATTATAATTAATGGTAATTAATTAATGACTACCGAAATATTTATATTGATGTAAGTAATTTTTTTTAATTACGAAAAGGGTTGTGCGATGTGTTAAAAATCTAAATTCTGAAAAATCTTCAAAAACAACCAAAATATAAGCATTAATTAGTTTTAACATTTTAATTAATTACGCTAATTAGGGGTGTCGGACAGCGGTAAAGTTTCTTATGCGCATGTAGGTATACATAAGTAACAACTTCTGATCAAAAAAAAATTCTGTACCAATTAGTTCCGGGTCAAGCCTATTTTTACGGTTCGTTTCTTGGTCTATTAGTGTTCCCGTTTCTGACGGATAAAGCTGCCACACTGGCGTATTAAGATTGAGTTGTTTAAAATAACTGTTCGCTCATTAATTGTTACAAATTTCATCCGTTCGCACTTCAACTTCTTGTCACGTTTAATGACGTCATTAGAGAATAGCTTATTCCGCTACTCGAGAGTTCTCTGTACAGTAGGGGGTGGATTGTGATGAACATGAATCTACAACATGAGCATTGAAAATATACAAACGAGACTTCAACAATCAACAACTAGAAATTTACAAAATATTCCAGTTTTTAAGTATTGTCTTATTTTTTATTTTAGGATCCGATTGATTTATGCTTTACATTGTACTTGCAAGTAGAATTAAACAAATATTAATTAAAATTCAAACTTAAATTGGAGTTTATTTGATATCTATCATAACAGTTCTGTTATAACAGTTTGTTTCTTATTTTGTTCATAACACATTTCACTTTTGCACTCTAGTCTATAATATGTGTAGTTCATTTTAATTTTGTCTAATTTGTTTATCGGAAGGAAGAGAATTACTATAACGGTGGTAAAAATAATAACAATCAATGCAAAAGTCAAGACATTATTTTCGTACAATTATTCTACCGCGTTTGGGTTACAGATATAATTAGATATTATTCATAATTAATTTTTCCAGTGTCTTGCTTGAAACATGGTTGCCAATATACTCTGTCACGTATGTTTGAGACGGATCTCGTATCATATAATGGCGGGAGTTCATCGACTACAGCCGTGAATTGTTTCTCGCCCTTCTCCCCCGTCTAAGACTAATAAATTGATGGCTTTGCTACTAACCTCCGCAATGTGTCATCCAGAAGCCTCCTAGCTAGAGTTAATTTCAAGGAAGATGCTCGAAAAATGTTAGTCCTTCTCTGTAAGCCTATATTGCTGAACAATAGTGTAAAAGTTAACCTCTAATATACATTGTTACAGGCGTTTAATGTGTATAAGATAAATTAATATTATACGGGAGTTGAGCTAATACATACACTTTATAGACGTTCATTGCTCGATGTATAATACATACATTTTACAAATTTTACTTGGATACTACTGTACGTAGAGCTGAAGGTATTGAGTTCGATCCCCACATGGGTAAAATTTGTATTAGATTTCCAATTGCATCACAATAAAATATACCTGCTATTTTTAATGATGGCAACTGAACTAGCGTATCAGAAGGAATTATGAAAATTTTATGAAAATTTATAGAAACAAACTTAACGTTGCTAAATGCTAGTGGTGGCTTTAAATTAATATTCACTAGTAAGCTTCAGATTTCTGTGTAAATGTCGAATTCGTTGAAGGAAACGACACAATAAGATATCACTATAATATTTTCTCAGTTACATTCACGACCACAATACGAGAAAGAGTCAGATAGTGTAGCCTACATGAGCTCGAGAACAACTACTGATATAAGTGCAGACTCGGTTTAATTTCTAAGCATGTTCACATATTATCATGTTTTCACATTTTACTGCACAGCACATATGGGTAAACCCAATTTAATCATGTTCAATGTTGCAAAGCGTTGTTCTAAAACACAAGATGAATTAATTAAAGTACACATCTATTACTCACAAAGCAATTACACCTTTCCGCAAGTAGTCTTCATTAAAATGTTGATGCTGTTGTTGCGCTTGTGCAAGTACTGAAGCCAGCGGGAAATCACATTTATTACGTTTTTAATTGGCAAGTTGTGGTACTGTAGCTGTTTGTTCAGATTTAGTACACGTTTCTCATTAATTAGGTAAGTTGGCAACATTGTAGGTAACACAGTTTGGAATTCGTATGAAACGGAAACTAATTCTAGAGAACAATAAAACCATGACAATTGTTGATTGTTCTGTATACCAAAGTGCCCTAGGACCATTGCACCAACACTGCCTATTGCCTGGTTCAGCTTGAACCTGAATGTTACCATGACCATATCATTGATATTTTAAAGATAGTAATTTCTTCACAGCGCACATATTTTGGTTATTTTGGTTACTATAAACCTTGTCACAGCACGTTTAGAGTGTGTAAAAATGTCACACAAGATCACTTCTTTTTTGTAATACCATATACTATGATATTTTAAATCATGTTTGGAAATATTGGTATACAATTTTGTTTTGCTCTATGTTCATGTAAAAGATTTTTGTTGAAATTTGGAATACTATAAATGCATAAGGCATTGTTGGATTGTACCCTCGACACCCACCGTTCAGATTTGTGATGATAAACTCCAATAATATTTTTGATAATATCACATTCATCTCTGTCACAACCACCTGCATGTATTATGTAAAATTAATGTAGTAGGTAACGGTTAAACGGCTGACTGAAACATTCTAAAACTTTTTTGCCAATCTGAGAAAATCTTCCTTCAATATCCCTGAATGCGTGTGTATATAAATATATGTCTTGTTTGATATTATTATTGCTGAGCTGTCTACAAATCGACATAATTATTAAGAGTAAAACAGCAATAGAATACTCTTTATGCAACACATTTTGCAATTACATGTTGGTGCTAGTGAGGTTCAGCTGAACTTGGTAAAAGTTGATCTTGATACAACTGACCCCTTGCTGAGCTAGAGTAAATATATTATAATCGTACCTTATAACGTGAGACCCTTTTTTAAAATTCAAATTTTAATGTAATTAACCGAACTTTCATAAACAATGATCCAATTAGTTAAAACAAACTCTAATTTTTTTAATGACCTTTCGTTTTTGATATTCACACTATTATTTAATACCGATGTGTTAATTATGTTTTAATTTACGGAACACCAATTTGTATTCAAATTGTGTCGAGATTCAGATATCACACTCAATTAAAGTTTCGATTATGTGCAGGCAGGACGCAGCATTCGTTTTATGACTCCGGACAACCTCGGAAAAGATGCGCTAGGCTGATGAGAATCTAACTCACTAACTGACTATTTCTTGCAGCCAAAACATGCGCGCGCAGTTCCTTTAAGAGTCGATCAAGTAGTACTACTACAACATCGCGTAGTTTTTTTTTGTAATGGTAAAGATAGGGCTTTACGATTTATGTCAACTATTTGACCGCTACGCGCGCTAGTGTCGCATGGAAGCAGTCGTGCGCCAGCTGTTCAATCGGCTATAGATAGGAGTTTCGAGACGTGGATTCGGCTTCTACTCTAGAAGAATGAAGGCGAATAAAAAACAAAGACTATAGGGAATTAAAAACCACAACATGAATTATTCCACCTTGGGGAATCAATTTCTTTAAGCTCTCTGACATCCGCTCATCGTTTATCCAACCTTATGGGATGGTGGGGAGGGGGGGGGGGGGGCAGCCCCGAATTGAGAGCGGAATCGAACGAACGAACCGACGAACAAAAACACACCACTATATTTTCCCTGGAGCATTTCCTTTCGCCCGTTCCCGGTTTTTCCCAAGTGTGGTATAAAGATAGACATAACGATACATATGTCTTCGTTTAAAGTGCTATCAACTTCTTTGCGTGCGATAGATGGCCACGCAGCGAAAGGGTTTGAATTTCTTCTAGGCGATATTTGATTAATATTCGCTGTAAGGGTCTCAAATTGAAACGATCTGTGTAACTCTACAGCTAGAATATTCTGCATCAAGATGTAACACAGTTTACAGCTAATAATGTACACCATCATGCTTAGTCGGTAACAACATTAATGCTTTATAACAATATGGGCACATGAACCTTCCCTAATGGCAAAAATATAATAATCGATGCGATTCCTGATTCCTAGATAAGGCGCACATAAACCATATATTGCAATGAACAAAACATTTGAAAGTAGCAGATTTTGTTTATTTTTTAGCAGTGTGTAGTTACACCGAACATCTCAACGTCCCATAAATACAAACCTAAATATATACTATTTTATCATACACTTATGTGAAATATAATAGTTTACAAACCAGTTTTCCCAAAATCGTCATAATTATAGCCATATTACCACAACGAACATCACTGGTTTAAATTTCACTCTTAAATGAGCTAATTATATGACGAAGGAACTTTGGATTGAACAAGTGTAACCACCCTTATGGATGCTGACGTCATAGTTGATTTAGTCGGAGTCAAATCAGCGGGTGGCATTTCAAAACACCGATAATATTTGGTTGGCCAATACCTCACCTGTCTATGACGATAGCATCCATACCATAAGGCTGCTGCGAAACGCCTTTATATTAAATGTTTTATCTGTATTCAGTTTAAGTACATAGTATCCCTTAGTATACCATGTAAGTTTAGTCAGTGAGGAAAGTGGTCACAGAAAAGTGCCGGAGCTCAGTGGTATATTCTTCTCCCCCCCCCCCCCCCCCTCCCAATGCAAGAGGTTTAAACAGACAATAAAGTAAAATATTTAGTTTTCAGCAACACTTTTTAAACCTTTATTAAAATAAACCAGTTGTCTATGGCCTCACGTTTGTTTTTGACTTCTTTATCACTCACTTGACAGAAATAACTGTTTTATTGTTATAGTATATCAGTGGTACTTGTTCGTTTAGCCAATTAGTAATCAGTTTTAAGTTAGGAACCGCTATAATTTTTTGTATTGAAATAAAAAGTACCGGAGCTCAGGTCCGCTATTAAAAAAAGTACCGGTACGGCGCTCCGGTGCTCTCCGGCTCACTTTCATCACTGAGTTTAGTTTATCATCTTATCGTATTCATAGTTCCCACGTGACGTCACAGCGGCCATGATTGCGACACAATTGAGAAGGACCAATCCTAGATCATTGGCAAATATTATTAAAATTTAATAAATAAGCCTTATATACAATTTAAAAATAAAAATAAGTAATAAAACAATTAAAAAATTACCACTTTTACAAATTTTATTTAAAAAACAGGCTGGATTTTTAAGAACTAAGCATTTATGTGTTCTACCACCACAACAGCCTTCAATTGTTTCTCCATGGCAACGTCAAAGTTTGATCGCAAATGTGGCCGCCACGCGCAAAGATGTGACGTACGTACAACCTATGAATGGGTAAATGGGTAGTACTGAACGGGAACCATTGAAAAGCGTTTCGACCTGAGAAAGGTATAGTTGATGGGTGCCAGGCTGACTGATCCTACTTGAGTAACGCGCTCATCGACTGGCAACACCTGTTGCTGACTGACGAGACCTAAGCGCAATAAAAACACATGATAACAGGCAGGCAACTTGACACCAACAACAACATAACACCTTTATCTCATTATAGGCCTAGTCCCATCGGAAACAAGTTGGCTTCAGCCACTCCTCTCAGGTAGACAGACATTCCTGGCTTTTAACACTCACTCATTGGACTCGAGAGAGATAATACAGAGTTTAAATCAGGGAGATAAAAGTGTGGCAAGTGAAATAAAAAAAAAATTATACAAGTTAGATTGAATTGTTTATAGATCGGATCAATTACAAAAGAAAAAATAACTGTAAGAAAATAAAAAGAATTTTATAAAAAAAAAAACGTTCGCATTTGTGTGCTTTTCGTCATTTTACAACATAATGCGAGTTTCAATGTTATTTTTCAATTTATACCAATTTCGGTGTTTGGCCGTGATGTTATTTTCTGCTTCAAAATTGATGAATTCATGCTAATTTTGTTTATTAAAACCATTTCTACACATTTCAGTGTTATTCGCAAATTACACTTGGTTATACGAATAGTTCTACTTCATTTCACGTAGGTATAGAGAGAGGTTGATAAACCACTAGAACTTGCATCACCGAACGAAATGAAATAACTTCAGACGATGACGACTTCCACAAGTCACGACACGTTTTGTCGTGTTATGTCGCGACGTGTTGCTGCTGAGTGGAAGTGATCGGAGAAGACGAGAAGGCGGTGTCAAGTGTCAGCGAAACTGCGATCGACCTTCAAGTACTACAAGATGAAACTTTTCTTCTTGGGAAATTACAAATCGTTACATGGACCCTTGCTACCCCTCCCCCGCCCTTACAGACCCTAAAATTTGACAATCCTAAAAAATGACGCCCGATAAAACAATGCTCATTATGTTTGAAACGTTATTTTTGCTCAGCTAAAATAGTATTACAGTACCTAAACTGGATTGAAAGGTGAAAACGTAAAGCTGAATTTTCACAAATTGTAACCTCTTTCATTATTACTGAAGCTTATGTATCATGTTTTCATAACATCACGTGACATTTTATTACATGTACTATGTGTCAGACGATCGAGTAGCTCGCGCGAGTTACTTAGGTTAGTCTAGGAGTAGGCTTGCACGTTGAGTGAGTAATATAGGGTAGAGTCGCAACGCAATCGGCAGTTTGTCTACCGCCTTATGCTGCCCAACATACTTTAGTCGGGTAGTAGAAGCTCGCCAAGTGACGCGATGACGGAGTTTTCGGCTGTCTTCGTATATCTTCGGTGAAGTAGCCGACCAATCAGGCTCCGTCATCGCGTCGCTTGGCGAACTTCTACTACCCGATTAAAGTATTTTGGGCAGTAAAAGGCGGTAGACAAACTGCCGATGGCGTGGGGCCTCTACCCTATATTACTCACTCAACGCTTGCATTTGTTTACAGGAACTCGACGCCTCAGAGTCACACGACTGAGACAGCGGTCCCAAAATATGACCAATATGTTCAACTTTCTAAAAAAAAAGATAAACACTAGCCAAATCACGCTAGTTACTTGACCAACGCTTTTCAGTCGGAGAAGCAACCACCAAAGTTACAAACGACGCCAGCAGTTAACTAATGCACATAATTATCATTCAGGACATTGAACAAGTGTGAGAAAAAAAAATTGTAAGACAAAAATTTACAAACTTGTTCACCGCGAAAACGAAAACAAGCCTGTTCGTCACTTGTTAGCGTTACGCCGTGTTTAGTTTCTGACACGCGGCGAAATATGATCACATTTCCTGACTGGAATAATACATGAACTGGGTTCATCAATCTAGCTATACGTGTTCTTCTTATTAGCGGGACCGGAAATACGCGTCACGTCGATCCCTCTCCATGATGGACTTCCGGTTCGGTCCCCTCTTGAAGGTAAACAATGGACAACTCGATGACGCCGGCATTGGCGAGATTTCCGCCAACTTTCTTCCCTGGCCAAATAAGGAGGGAGGTATATAGGGGTCGTTCTGTATTACTTCTATTATTATAATCCACGTAGCCCTCTACAGCCTGCGTTTCCCAGGTGAACTTATACACGTGTTCCCATTGTTTGCTAGATAAGTTTCCGAACAATGGTATAGAATCGATCTTATTAGTTCAGTCGTACATTTCCCTCAATATAACTGGGCTTTGCTTTATGATTCACACAAAATATGATTGAGAATATAGTCAGAGACACAGTCCGAGACATTTGCTTGAAGGTTTGCAAAATATTCATTGAAAAGTATCTACATTTTATTTTTTAACAATAACATGGTCCAGTAATAAAAATTAAATAACAACAGCGGCTTAAAGTTGTTTTAAGTATGTTTTATTTGTAATCTAGAATGTATGTAAAAACTGCGGAAGACCACGTAAAAAAATGAGTGACAGTACTGTATTGCCTACCTGTTGTGAGAACTGCGCTAGGAATTAGTGACAGTACTGTATTATCTTACCTGTTGTGAGGACTGCGCTAGGAATGAGTGACAGTACTGTATTGCCTACCTGTTGTGAGGACTGCGCTAGGAATGAGTGACAGTACTGTATTGTCTTACCTGTAGTGAGGACTGCGCTAGGGATGAGTGACAGTACTGTATTGTCTTACCTGTTGTGAGGACTGCGCTAGGAATGAGTGACAGTACTGTATTGTCTTACCTGTTGTGAGGACTGCGCTAGGAATGAGTGACAGTACTGTATTGTCTTACCTGTTGTGAGGACTGCGCTAGGAATGAGTGACAGTACTGTATTGTCTTACCTGTTGTGAGGACTGCGCTAGGAATGAGTGACAGTACTGTATTGTCTTACCTGTTGTGAGGACTGCGCTAGAAAAGAGTGACAGTACTGTATTGCCTACCTGTTGTGAGGACTGCGCTAGGAATGAGTGACAGTACTGTATTGTCTTACCTGTTGTGAGGACTGCGCTAGGAATGAGTGACAGTACTGTATTGTCTTACCTGTTGTGAGGACTGCGCTAGGAATGAGTGACAGTACTGTATTGTCTACTTGTTGTGAGGACTGCGCTAGGAATGAGTGACAGTACTGTATTGTCTTACCTGTTGTGAGGACTGCGCTAGAAATGAGTGACAGTACTGTATTGCCTACCTGTTGTGAGGACTGCGCTAGGGATGAGTGACAGTACTGTATTGTCCTACCTGTTGTGAGGACTGCGCTAGGAATGAGTGACAGTACTGTATTGTCCTACCTGTTGTGAGGATTGCGCTAGAAATGAGTGACAGTACTGTATTGCCTACCTGTTGTGAGGACTGCGCTAGGGATGAGTGACAGTACTGTATTGTCTTACATGTTGTGAGGACTGCGCTAGGAATGAGTGACAGTACTGTATTGTCTAATGCTACGTTTACAGCTACGCGTTGCGAGCGAAGCGAGGGCGCGAGCTCCAATCAGCGGCCGAGTTTGTAACTTCTTTGCATGAAACTCGGCCGCTGATTGGAGCTCGCGCCCTCGCTTCGCTCGCAACGCGTAGCTGTAAACGTAGCATTACCTGTTGTGAGGACTGCGCTAGGAATGAGTGACAGTACTGTATTGTCTTACCTGTTGTGAGGACTGCGCTAGAAATGAGTGACAGTACTGTATTGTCTTACCTGTTGTGAGGACTGCGCTAGAAATGAGTGACAGTACTGTATTGTCTTACCTGTTGTGAGGACTGCGCTAGAAATGAGTGACAGTACTGTATTGTCTTACCTGTTGTGAGGACTGCGCTAGAAATGAGTGACAGTACTGTATTGTCTTACCGTTGTGAGGACTGCGCTAGAAATGAGTGACAGTACTGTATTGTCTTACCTGTTGTGAGGACTGCGCTAGGAATGAGTGACAGTACTGTATTGTCCTACCTGTTGTGAGGACTGCGCTAGGAATGAGTGACAGTACTGTATTGTCTTACCTGTTGTGAGGACTGCGCTAGGAATGAGTGACAGTACTGTATTGTCTTACCTGTTGTGAGGACTGCGCTAGGAATGAGTGACAGTACTGTATTGTCTTACCTGTTGTGAGGACTGCGCTAGGAATGAGTGATAGTTCTGTATTGTCTTACCTGTTGTGAGGACTGCGCTAGAAATGAGTGACAGTACTGTATTGCCTACCTGTTGTGAGGACTGCGCTAGGAATGAGTGACAGTACTGTATTGTCTTACCTGTTGTGAGGACTGCGCTAGGAAAGAGTGACAGTACTGTATTGCCTTACCTGTTGTGAGGACTGCGCTAGGAAAGGGTGACAGTACTGTATTGCCTACCTGTTGTGAGGACTGCGCTAGAAATGAGTGACAGTACTGCAGGCTGAAGTGTCCCTTGGGTTCCCGCGCAAGAAAGCTGAACTGTGCGTGGTCGGGGTCACACGTGGCGTACGAGATCCTCCTTAGAGCGTGCGCCATATGCACGACCTGTAACATGCCAACAACAATTATCGTTACTATGTATGTTTCGTTTAGGCATCTCAAATATTTACACATTTTCAAATATTTATTGATATATTTATCAACACGCGAAGTAAAACTTATCTTGCAATTATTTAATATTTATAACTAGCACGTTTTAGATGTTGTTATATTGTGCTTGCGATTTCTGTATTTTCTTTTCAGGTTACAATCACTTAAATGCTATTAGGTGTTGTAATAAGGACCGTATGAGATTTGTAAAAACAAACAAAAAATGCAAAGAATAATAATATGCAGGAAAAATATCTTGTTATATATTTTATTTTGTTTCTACTTATAGGAAATACATACAAAAAAATAAATAAATATTATAACAAAATAAATAAATATAAAAACAAATATTTACAAAATAGAAAATACTTATATATCAATGAAGTAAAATTATTACATAGCATTGAATTGAAACTTGTTAATTAATGTGATGTAGACCATTGTGTCGAAATGCCGGTCTACCACTTCTTGATAACAAGTAAATCGGAAATCCATACTGTTTATGTCCCTATGTTACCTTATTCTGTCAAATACTTAGATTAAAATATAACAGACTTTCGTTTATAAATTTCCAATGCGAACACATTATTATTTATGTTTCTTGTATGTTTGCGATGTAAACATGTTTTTCCGCCAACACTATCCCAGCAACTACAACGGTTAGTCCGTAACCTGTTAGACAACTATCCTTTAATCTTTATTCGGTATTACAGTAGTAAATGTTGATATTTATTTCCTAGAAAAGCGTCCGCCCTAAACAATGTCTATTTGATCAAGTAAACGATTCGATGAAACTTTTAATTTCTTTGAGCGCAATAAACGGCTTGAGTCGTGTAGGCCGAGATTTCCTAGGAATGGATGTCGTTCCGATGCGGGAATGCAGCGCAGACCTCGTGATTAATCCCGAGTCGTGATCGCGCCAATACGATCAAAGCCGACAATGCAGACACATCGTGGGAACACGACGGAAGAAGAGTGAAACACTTTTATATAGAATCGCGGAGAAGACGGTTATGCAACAGTTTCTTGTTTTGTTCCGCACAACAACGTGTTGTTTTACACGTTTCTTGAAACTTGAAGGAGGAATTTGATTATTTCATCTGTCCGTATGTTGCCGTTGTCTTCCGAAATTTTAGGAAAATATTCAAAATGACAAAGGTCATAAACAAACAAAACTCATGAAAGTGGGTACATTTGTTTCGAGAGCTCGCCGCTCTCTTCTTCAGTGATTTCAATGTCCTCGCGCGACCGACTTTCTTGTTTTCTTCCGCACAACAACGAGCTGTTTTACGCGTTTCTAGGAACTTGAAGGAGGAATTTGATTATTTCATCTGTCCGTATGTTGCTGTCTTCCGGAAATGGTAGAATATTGAAAACAAGACTTTTAGAAAAATATTCAAAATGACAACGGTCATAAACAAACAAAACTCATCAAAGTGGGTACATTTTTTCGAGAGCTCCGCTCTCTTCCTCAGTGATTTCAATGCCCCCGCGTCTGAGAAAGACAGCGGAGCTCTCGAAAATATTATACGCAATTTGGGTGAAAGAGGTGGACAATTATTTTGATTACCTCAAAACAATAACTGACCAAACCAAGTACGTATACAAAACAAAAAATGTATTTAAACAAATTATGTATATTAGAACAATTCATAACCCAGATAATAGGTGAGAAATTGTTTGTGCCAAGTCCTTTTTTGTTTTTGTTTGCTAATACCTTCAGAGCAATTTTTGGGGCTTATTTGTATTGTTTATTGGTTATTTTTTCATAAGTGAGTCATTTGGTTTTGTATTGATGACTAGAGTGTTTTCAGCAATTTTTTGTGACCAATTAATGACGCCACAAATAAGCACCGAAATACCTCTGCAAGTATGAGCACACGACAAACGAACAGAGAATATAGCACACTCAAGTTCTGAGGTGACGTTTTGGTATTTGGTAAGAGACTTGGGCTATTCAATTCCCGGCTCTCGAATACAGTACTCCCTCTCAGCACTCAGACCACCTGGACTGGCAATTAACGCTTCCCTTTGTGCTGGGTTCTATCTGTGTGAAGATGTCTGCAACTGCGGCCTTTGTACTGACGACTGTCTGACTGTCTCTCTGTCTGTCTGACTGACTAGAGTGCCCCTCTACTAATCAGCCATCACAGCGTCAATGTATCAATATGTGTGGTTGTGGGTGGTCAGTCAGTACAATGATATTATACGTTACACCAATGTCGGACGTGACGACATGCAATATAGGATGGGCCAATCTAGAAATGCATATCGATAGATTTAAGAGCATCGATTATCGAAAATTCAGTAGCATCGTATCGATATAATCGATAATGAAAATTTCACTGTTTACCGACCGACAAAGTCTGGGACAGAGATTCCCAAACCGTGATCCGCGAACCACTGGGATCCAATGGCCACAATGTAGGCCTATCCTAAATATTTGGCGGGTATTGTTATTACAATTTAATAAAAGCATAATTTAAGAATATTTACATAAGTAATGCAAAAATCACAAGTTACCAAACATATAAAAAAACATGCTCAATTTTCAAGAACTAAGGATTTCCGTGTTCTTTCACAAAACAATTCAATTATTTCTTCATAGCAACGTCAAATTTTGGTTGCAAAATGACCGCCATGCGCAGATTTGTGACGTACGTACAACTTATGAACCGTATTGTCAGTTATTTATTTATTTATTTATTTATTTATTTATTTATTTATTTATTTATTTATTTATTTATTTATTTATTTATTTATTTATTTATTTATTTATTTATTTATTTATTTATTTATTTATTTATTTATTTATTTATTTATTTATTTATTTATTTATTTATTTATTTATTTATTTATTTATTTATTTATTTATTTATTTATTTATTTATTTATTTATTTATTTATTTATTTATTTATTTATTTATTTATTTATTTATTTATTCATTTATTTATTCATTTTTTTATTTATTTATTTATTTATTTATTTATTTATTTATTTATTTATTTATTTATTTATTTATTTATTTATTTATTTATTTATTTATTTATTTATTTATTTATTTATTTATTTATTTATTTATTTATTTATTTATTTATTTATTTATTTATTTATTTATTTATTTATTTATTTATTTATTTATTTATTTATTTATTTATTTATTTATTTATTTATTTATTTATTTATTTATTTATTTATTTATTTATTTATTTATTTATTTATTTATTTATTTATTTATTTATTTATTTATTTATTTATTTATTTATTTATTTATTTATTTATTTATTTATTTATTTATTTATTTATTTATTTATTTATTTATTTATTTATTTATTTATTTATTTATTTATTTATTTATTTATTTATTTATTTATTTATTTATTTATTTATTTATTTATTTATTTATTTATTTATTTATTTATTTATTTATTTATTTATTTATTTATTTATTTATTTATTTATTTATTTATTTATTTATTTATTTATTTATTTATTTATTTATTTATTTATTTATTTATTTATTTATTTATTTATTTATTTATTTATTTATTTATTTATTTATTTATTTATTTATTTATTTATTTATTTATTTATTTATTTATTTATTTAATGTCTATCCTATTCAGTTATAAAAACTGATTTACAAAGGAGGAACTAGGCTATGCAAACAGTTAATAATAATGAAATCATAAATAATAATAACAACAAAAACAAAACAAACTACTGTACTATATAAAATAAAAATCAAGAACAAGAAAAAATAATTGAGGAATGAAATAAAATATAAGAAAGAACATACAGAAAAAAAATTTGGGAAAAAAAATATATATATATGAAAGTGAAAAGAGAAGAAAGAAAAAAAAGAAAAGAACAAAAAACTGATTTTTTAACGGTCCCAGCTCAAACGAAAATGAGGATTGCAAAAAATCAGAAACTGCAATCTGTAAAAAAAAAAAAACACGTAAAAGCAACCCGGGAAGCCGCACACCCTCTATACTGAGCGTTGCAACGAACAACGAACTATGTGCTATCATCTCAACTTGCACTTGAAGGTAATACTCACAAGTGTGGGAAATCTATTACTTTACGACACTAACCGTATCGTGTACATGTATTGATAGAATGAATGTTTACGATGCGGCAGATCTCTTCACACAGACAACAATGGGTGTACACCAAGTGTACACTATACCGCCACTCGCCCGTTACGCACTGCAATGCAGTTAATCTTACGTGGGCAGCATTGAGAACACACTAGTGTAATAGCCGCAGCTCCCGGTGTACAACAACATATTGGACTTACTGGAAAAAGGTGAACTGCGATACGATTGCACAAACCGAACCATTTCTACATTCATGATTATTATAGGAAGCCACTATTATGATGGTTCATAAGACAGAAAGTAAAAAAATAAAAAAATATATATATGTATAAATAATTTTATATAATTTTGTTGGTTGCAAAAGATGGTAAATCTGAGGGCAAATCAAAACATATTTCGGTACTCATACTTACCCTTTATTTTTTAAATCAACGTTTCAACGAGAAATAGCTATAATGGTTTAAAAATATATACAGTGATTGTTTTAACCGACAAAGGTTTTCGTTTGCCATATTATAACTCTTAGATAAATTCATTTGTCTATTCACTCAATTACAAGAATTGATTTTCAGTGATTTTTTTTTCAGATGAATCTGATAGATTTCTTAATTTTTTATTTACTTATTTTCACAGGTTTATCAAAGTCAAGTTAAGTATGTGATTTGTTTATGGTTGCTATGGAGTTGGTTCATCTTATGAAAAATAGCATGTAATAAAACAATAGGCAACACGCGTACGATTTTTTTTGTTAAACCAAACACTTAGTTTAATAGTATTAGATACAAAAAGTATATTAATGCAAGTCGCACGTAAAAAAGAAATTTTAAAATAGGTTTAATGTGGTCGCATTTATTGAAGTTTAAACTGGGGATCTGAAACGCGTACAGGTGGCTGTGACGCAATGGTTCTGTAGACGTGGCAGAACAGACCAATCGCTGAGGCGGTGAGCGTACGAAGAACAAAACTATGACGTCAAATCCACTCTACAGGCGGCTCGTTTTTCGCGCCCTTTTATTTATCGTTACTAAACCAATTATTTTGAGGCATAGACTGATCCATTTTTCAAAATTCAAAGACACAAAATTATTTAATGAGAGACAAGGTATTTAAAAATCGATTAAAATTTTCATACGCGTGTTCCCTATTCCACTTGATTGTGCATACGGCACTCATTATGTGCTTTGTTGTAATGATGGCTTTAAAGTCACCGTTTATATACCAGTACAGTACACGCACACCTGTATCATTTGTTTAAGTCAAGATCTAAAGTTGTAAAAAAAAAACCTTGCCCGAGCCGGGAATCGAAATCTGGCCCTTCTGCATTGGAAGGAGGAAACCCTCTCTATTACGCGCCACACTCTCATGCTCACACTGATTGCGAAGGCTTCCAACCCACGCAGGGTTTAATTAGTGGTGGCGAAGAGAGGTGTCAAGAGGTCTGGTATACGAAGCATCTAAACGACAATGGGCTTATTGCAGATTCCTCTTGAAGCTCACTGAACAGGGCCAAGTTATGTCATCTATAGTACCAGTGCTTCATCGTTTACTGGAAAACGTTCTTTTATATCCACAATATTCAGTCTCGTAAAGGAGGAATATTCCAGCTCATTTCACAGATAATAGAGGACGGTTTATTTAGTGCACGGAGCTGATTGTGCTCATTCATATATATTCACGAGTGAGTGGACGTGTTAATTAGTGTGTTGTGATTTGACCCAGTGATTAGACGTCAATCCATCTCAACTTATTAGAGGATTTTGAAGAATTTGTAGATGTATTCATATAACACGGCTGAAAGTAAAGTGCTCATTATTTTTGAAGTTATCGAAAAGTTGTTCAAAATCCTGTAATTATATTATGAATGATTATTATATTTTACACGTATGGATCCTTAATTATATTAAAAATGTATACACGAATGTAACCATAATATTAATTCTATTTTGATACTATTATCGACTTAAGCTAATCCAAGCTAAAGCATTTTTGAACCATTTTTGATAAGAAAAATCGTTTCTAGTGCGCTGGGAAATAAAAAATAACACTTTAAGGGGATGGCGGGGGGGGGGAGGGGGTGAGCCCCCAGACAACCCTTCCGTTTCCCCCGAGAGTTACACTGACTTCTGTCAACTTGGCAACCCTAAAGTCTCGACTGCGAATGCGTGCGTGATCGTAGGTGTGTCGAGTGAGCAGTGTGAGTGTGAGTGTGAGTGTGAGTGTGAGTGTGAGTGTGAGTGTGAGTGTGAGTGTGAGTGCGAGTGTGAGTGTGAGTGTGAGTGTGAGTGTGAGTGTGAGTGTGAGTGTGAGTGTGAGTGTGAGTGTGAGTGTGAGTGTGAGTGTGAGTGTGAGTGTGAGTGTGAGTGTGAGTGTGAGTGTGAGTGTGAGTGTGAGTGTGAGTGTGAGTGTGAGTGTGAGTGTGAGTGTGAGTGTGAGTGTGAGTGTGAGTGTGAGTGTGAGTGTGAGTGAGTGAGTGAGTGAGTGAGTGAGTGAGTGAGTGAGTGAGTGAGTGAGTGATTGAGTGTGAGTGTGAGTGTGTGTGAGTGTGAGTGTGAGTGTGAGTGTGAGTGTGAGTGTGAGTGTGAGTGTGAGTGTGAGTGTGAGTGTGAGTGTGAGTGTGAGTGTGAGTGTGAGTGTGAGAGTGAGTGAGTGAGTGAGTGAGTGAGTGAGTGAGTGAGTGAGTGAGTGATTGAGTGTGAGTGTGAGTGTGAGTGTGAGTGTGAGTGTGAGTGAGTGTGAGTGTGAGTGTGAGTGTGAGTGTGAGTGTGAGTGTGAGTGTGAGTGTGAGTGTGAGTGTGAGTGTGAGTGTGAGTGTGAGTGTGAGTGTGAGTGTGAGTGTGAGTGTGAGTGTGAGTGTGAGTGTGAGTGTGAGTGTGAG
>CAMDTW010000137.1:0-26350 GCA_945910005.1 Isoperla grammatica | reverse complement strand
GGTAGTTCCTGTACAGGGATGAAGGTGAGCTGATATGAGATAGTTACGTTACACATGGTTGGGGTGCAACAAGTTACAAATCTAGACCAAATGAATTGCAGCGACCCGCAAGTGTCAAAATAAACCATTTATATATAGCCCGGAAATTGTTTTCACCTTGGAAACTACCAGGGGCGCCGTTTATGTGCCATTATGTTTTTTGTTTGCATTATTATATGTATATTATTCTTATACATATATTTTAAATGCATTATTTTGGCATTGCATTCTCGCCACTTTTTTCTAGAACGCACCAAACACACACTAAAAACGGGGGTTAAAAAATGTCACCTGCGGCGCTATTAGTGGGGGGCGGAGCCCCCCAAACCCCCCCTGCTTGGTCCCCTTTCCGCGAAGTTGAGCACCTCTCGGATTTTGGAAAACCCGGCGCCTCTGGTAGCTACCACAGATAATTAATTACAGTACGTAATGAATTTGTTACCTGTGATAACTACCAAACAGAAGCTTTGAAATGAAATTAACTGACATTTAAATATTTGGTTGGAAGTCATAATAGTCATAGTTATAGTATTCATCCCACTTACTATAGTCATAGTTAAGTCATAATTATATCAGGTAGATATGTTATGCATATTATGTCATATGCATCCGATCACACAGGTGTGTGAACTTGGCTTCGAAGTTCTCACAGCGTGCTTTACATTTCACACAACTCCTGATAATATTCTACTTCATGTTTCAATCTTTCCCATTTTTAACTAACTTGTTGACTTTTATTTCTACAAACATCTGGTTGATAAGATTTTCATTGCAATGACAGTACAATGGAAATAATTCCTTTATAAAAAGACTTGTTCCAATTTCCAAAGTGATACATTTGATATTCTCAATAAATGTACATTAATAATAAATTATGACATTTTGACTTTAACAATCGTTGTAGTTTCTTATTCATGACACCTGTTCCATTTTAAACTTAGTTTTTATTGTCAATGTAGCACGTTATATGTTTTACTGCATCAGCCAAGATATGTTTTGTCATTTTTATATTGTTACGGTTGGATCAGATAGCTTAGAAAATATTACAGTACACGTTATAGTACGAGGTATAATATTTTAAATCTAACTGCTTCGGTAACACCTTCAGTTCAAGACTTATCTCGACCAGGAGAGTCATACATATATCGTGATAGCTCGACCTGCTGTTTATTCATTGAGATATACATTCCTCGATTACTCGACACTTCGACTGTTCAATACAAAGAACTTACAAAAAAGAAGGTTCTTTCCCAGCAAACACAAGTGGCGGTTCCCGCAGTAAACCCGCAGTACCTTCCCATGCGGGTTTGGTGCGGGTTATCCATACTGGCCCCTTGAGAAAGTGATAACCGGGTCGGTAGCGGGACCCATGCGGTCCTACCCGCAGTCGAGTGCGGGATGAATGCGGGTTTTCCCATACCATGCCAGCTCCCTAGTTCTATTCCACACATTACCCGCATGGTATAACTACTATTCCCACAGTGTGGGTTTCATGCAGGGTTGGCCCGCAGTATTCAAGCACTGTGTAAGTACACTGCCCATACCGCACCCGCACAGATAGCTAAATTCCTGGGTGCACCCCACGCACTGCCAGCACGGTATACATACTTATCCTGTGGTGTTAAATCGCTGATTATGCACTCTGCCCGATATCAATAATATTGGTAGAAATATGTTAACGATTCCATGGAATAGCATACTACGCGCACGTGAGTAAACACGTGCACTGATAGTACGTCATTCCCTGGAATCTTTGTATTTCTACTAATTATTGAACCGTCCTATAGAAGCATTATACGTACATGTGATGGCTTGTTGGTCTAGTTCCCTGCGGCTCGTTCGTCCAGCTGTGAAGCTCGTTGGTCTAGTGGTACTGTGGGAATTAATTCGTGCTTCCAATGCAGAGGGTCTTGAGTTCAAATCCCGGTTCAGGCTTATATTTTTTTTTATTTTGGCACTTGACTTCAATTTTGATCTTAGCATTATTGACCTATACATGTAAATGCGACTTAGGAGCCCCCATAGTAACGCAACGTATAAGTTGTATAAATGTCCCCCACTGAAAATAAGTATTTGTAACTTATAAGTGGCCGTATACGCTAAAAATACAAATTTATTTATTTTATGGAGCCTGTATTGTAATGGCTTGTTGGTCTAGTCTTAATCAGTACAGAATTGATAGTAATTTAGTGAATAACATGCATGTGGACTAGAAACAATTTGATTAAAAATATTCAAATTTGTACTTAAAAAAATCCATTTCTAATTACATTTTGTCCATACCGTAGTTTGAGCACTTCATTCAATAAGTAATGAACATGCTTGATTGAGAAAATACACTGAAAATATTGTAATTGCCAATTAAACCAAACAGTACAAATAAGATACCTACTTCAAGCCACAAAAAACCAAGCTTGAATGTCTGCAAGCTATATAACAGCTTACATGGACAGTACTTCCACTGGGCAGTATGATTTAATCATATTCGACTTAAACTTAGGCCCGGTTTTTCAATCGGTCATTAACGGGCCCGTTAGCTGACATCCGTTATCTGCATACGGTTTTCTGGGTTACAAATTACGGCCCCGTTAAAGACCCGTTAACCGATTGAAAAACCAGGCCTTAGTTGTCACCTCACAGTAAATATACAAATTGTACACACCATAAGCCAAAAGCACAATACATATATTGACCTGCTGATAGTAAACCAAAACTGTATCATTTAATTACCTTATAAAAATCATTGTATTTTTTTGTAATTGGCCTACTGTAAAATCTTACAGTAAATCTTCAACATCTCACATATATATATTAGGGTACATCTGTGTAGTTTCTCACTCTGTCCTCAAAGATATTTATTCTTATGATATATAAGATTAAAGATGTAGGCCTATATGGAAAACCATTATAGATTGTAAAATGAATTGGAAATTAAAAACCAGGAGATAGGGTGCCAATGATCAGTTGAACTAAATATCAATACAGTACTCAACTAATATATCTAATTGTATATTTAATTAAGGAAATATAAACAGTATAAACTTACATCAATAATAGTAAATACAAAATACAGTACATGACATCCACTTTGAACAGCAGTTTCTGATTAGGAACAAATGATTGTTACCGTGCTTAATAACTACGATATAATGAGTTCCACCTAGGTATGTGCAAGTAGGCCTACTTCAAATTCGAGTCGAGTCGAGTAGTTGGTAAATACCACACAAGGAAAAAACCAATTTTAATATTCATTACATTAGAATATCCTTGATGAAGATGAACTGTGTTTACATTAGATTTCTGAACTATAACAACAAGAAAAACGCTATAATCATAATGTTGTTCATTTAAATAATGATTCAAGTACCAGTAAACAAAACTTCACCTTATCGTTAAATAATTATTCAGTAAGTTAACATTGTTCTCATGGAGGTTCGTCCGATTCGACGATGCCACTAATAAATCGACGTCTTAAGCGTGAAAACGTACTAATGATGAACAGATCCTGAAATTTGACTGATAACCTATCTACGTATTTTGCTTTATTTTGCAATTTCCCGGTGCTCTTGGAGATACCTAGTGCGTCCCACAGCGGGCCAATCTCGAGCGAGTGAGCGACCTTCAGTTCTACTTATTGCCGCTGCCAGCCTGCCTCCCGCTCGACAGGTACACTCAACGCCCCCTCACCCTCACATGCATCGCCACGTAAAATAGGCACGCAGGCACATAAAATTGAGATAGTTTACTAATAACCTTCACAGTCTGAGTATGGATTCCCATTCTTCCGATGGAACTTGGACGAGTGGGCCGGTTCTGGTTCTTCTTCCAATTGTGGGCCTCATTCCTCCTCAAGAGTCTCCTCTTCATCTTCTAACTGGTGATGAGCATCAGCCTCGTGTTCTGACACTACTTCTGGCTGATTTGTGGTACTTGACTTGGGAAACTGGACTGGCACTGATTTTTTTCAAGCGTGAACCCCATCCTCCATCCATATCCCGGGCATTGCGCAGCCATACTTTGATAACATTTTCCACATCACAAACTTTGATGTTTGGCCGGGTCACTCTTGCAGCAACTTAAAAAAATAATTTTCCATTAGCTTACACATGAACATGATGAGTAGGAATATTAGAGAAAGAATGAGGTGCAGATGTATTTTAACCCTTTAGCCTGTAGTGTACCTTAGAGCTGGGAGAAAACGTTTAATTTTGTAAATGTTTATTTTCCCGAATTTTTGCGTTTAAACGTTTAAACGTAACACCCCTCCAGTCCACAAAATGATTATAAAAAATTTAGTTGTAACGTTTGCGAAAAGAAATTTTCAACGAAATAACACGTGTGATTTATTATTATTCATTGTTGATTATATTCTCCACCTTTTTGTGTCCAACTGTCCACAGTTACCCCACACACTAAGCAATGCCTGGGGGGGGGAGAATTGGTCGGCGAGGTATGGGATCGCGGTTAAGCGTGTACGAATATTTGTACACGTATATTTTCGCGCGGGCGTTTACACGTTTAAACGTTTACACGACTCAGCCCTAGTGTACCTCACCTACCTAGCTACATATTTTACAACAATTTACTTGGAAACGGCCTTTGTTTGTCGGAATAGGTTAGTTTTAGTGTTCAGTTTAGCCTAAAAAAATGCTCCTACATCATCACATTTTCTGAGTTTAAAGGGGAGACTGAGTCCAGGGTTTAATGCAGTATTTGGACTCGGCACTAGGTATAGCAAAAAGTGTGTTAGTTTCTTAAATGTTAACAGCCCATTTACAAAAGCATGCAGGCCTACACAATAATGTTAAACCTGATATGCCTTCTCCCCACCCCACCCCTAACCATGGCACTCTAATTATTATTGACATCTTAAAGTATTTTTTACACTTGAAAATGGTGAAAAAACATTTAATAATAATAATAATGTCATTAGTTGTTGGAGGCTTTCACGACCCGTAGATGGGAACTGATTGATATTTTCTTCGGCAGGTTGTTTTGTCATGTGGGTACAGAGTTTTCACTCAATGTTTCGCCACCCATGTTGGTAGATTTTTTTCAACACTGGTCTTGAAACTAGTCTTGAAAAAGCAACCAACATGGGTGGCGAAACATTAAGTGAAAACTGTGTACCGACACGACGAAACAACCCAGAAGAAAATATCAATCTGTTCCCGATAATGTAATTATTAGTTTTGTGATACAAAAAAAATAGATGTTAATCAATTTACAACAAAGCATTTTAGATCTGACATAAAAATCCTGCACAATAGGTTTAACAAAGGCCTACTCAATAGTCAACAAGTTTTAAGAAATTCCAGTATTATAGTAAACTAATGGTACGTTTACAGCTACGCGTTGCGAGCGAAGTGAGGGCGCGAGCTCCAATCAGCAGCCGAGTTTCACGCAAAGAAGTTAATAGTTTCACGCAAACTCGACCACTGATTGGAGCTCGCGCCTTCGCTTCGCTCGCAACGCGTAGCTATAAATCGACTATAACAAATAGGCCTACTGTAATAGGCGCTATCGCTTAATACAGGAAGCTTCCGTCGATTTTTGAAGACAGCTGGCCTAGCGGCTTGGAGTTAAACTAGGTGAATGATCGACGCGAAGTTCACTCACTGCATCTAAAGCTGCCAAATTTTGTTATCGACTGGCTTGCGATCTAGCGGCTATCTAGAGGCTTGGTGTTAACTTTATACGTGAACTTGTGTCGCCATGCGCTCAGTATGCGCTCGGTGTTAAACTGGCCCAGTTTCCTGTATTAAGCGATAGCGTCTATTACAGTATTTGGTATTAGGTAGTTAGGTCTTGAATATTTGGTATAAATGAACTTACGTTTAATAAGATTAAAATCGAAAAGCGGAAAATAGCAGTGACAGCTAGGCTATGTACGAATACCACCCCACATCACGATTGACTAATGATTGATTTACCCATTGACCCATCATGCGCACCATCTCATCAGTCGCATAAGATATGGGTTGTGATTGAATAAATAAAAAAACGGACGCATCGCACGGATCAGACACATACATGGGTTCGGATCTGCGCACACATCGTGGAACCGATTTGACGTGTACATAGTTTCAAAACTGTGTGGAAAGTGTCGGATATAGCCCTACGTAGTCGAGTCATGCTCTTTGGGTAGGTCTATATTTCAGTGCTAAGCTTATTACATACCATGGTTTGGTCACAACAACAGCCATTACATTGTTGGCTACGTTTAACAAGGCAACTTAGGCATACTTCCCACTTCCATCTCAGCCTGTGCTAGCTAGTACCCTACGTGGACTAGATTTGTGTGATAGGGCCTACAACAGATAGGCCTACTTAGCCAGTAGATTGAGAAGGCCCTCGGCATAACCTAGTCTTAAATCTTCTCCCAACGTAGGAAGGGCGTAAACGTAGTATTTAGATCAGGCCTAGGGTAGGCCTATGTTTGTAAGCATGAGCTGAATTTGGGTCCTAGTACCGAGTAGGCCCTAGGCCTAGTTGGCGCTTGTTTAGTGTAGGCCTATGAAAGGAACTAAACTTGATTGGTCTAGGCTTAGCCAAGGCCCCTAGCATGAGCAACATCTATGTTAGGCCTAGATGTCAGGATACCGGTCAATGTGAAATAAAGAATATGCCTACAATTAGATTAGAGGTTAGTAGGCCTAACCCTAATCTTCGAATTGATTGAATTTTTCGTCTAAAAATCGAGCCTGATAGGCCTAAGCCCTAGGCCTAAGATGATTTGTACAATAGTGATCCCTAAGCCCTTCATTGCTGAGAAGGTGCTTGGTTTTTCATGAATTTTAGCGATAGCTAAGCTAGCCCTAGCTACATGCAAATGATGTCTGTGCACAGTACAACAGTTGGTTGTGATAGGGCTTAGGCCTGCATGAAATCTGAAATGTCCTAGGCCTAGGCTAGGCCTAAGCATGCTAGGGAGGCCGGAGGGTATGGTTATGTAGGCCTAGGCCCTAGGCCTATTCGAGAATATTACTGAACTAGGGTATAGGCCTATACATTGCAAATAGTTCCGTAGTTATTGACCAATGCATAGAGAAATAATGCAGGGACCAATGTTGCATTGTAAATAAGTTGTCAAAGCCATCCACTCTTACCTTTCCGCTTTTCCGGCTTACGCTATCGTCACTCCAATCAAAATCACATCCTCCATTGCTCCTTCTCCGTGCGGTGCACTGCCTTCTCTAAGTTGTATACCATAAAGCGCCAATTATCAATAGAATGTGCTTTAGTCTGCCGTGTAATATGCATAAGAAGATGAACTTACCCAATTATGTTCCGATCGATGCCCGATGAATGTTCAAACTTGATGAACACAACCGCCTGCTCGTATGTCAATCAATGCTTTGTATATTAAGCATAGGATGGTGATTCACACGTTTTTGACAGACATTAAAAATAATTTGTATGCACATTAAATAAATTCAATTTTATTTATTATAGTCTACCACTCAACCCACTCAGTAAGACATGATTTTCAGTGGGGGACATATTTTACACATTTACTGTCATCGTTCCTGACGTCTCCGTTTACATTTACACCAGATAGACATAGCAACTTCAAATGTTGAAAATTCATGCCCAAACCGGGAACCGAACCCTGGACCTTCTACATTGGAAGCATGAATAAACATACTAGATCCAACAAGCCACACACGTACTAGAACAACGAGGTATTTTTTTATTTTATAGTTTTATTTCAATATGAATCTATGAAGATGCACGCTATGGTAATGTTGGTTTTGCCATTCAATGGAAAGTGGCATAGGAAGGTGGAATAGGGATACAGGAAGGTGGGATACACCCTCTCATATAAATGCATATTCTCCAATCCTGTCACGAGTCCATTCATTTTTAAAGGCTCTAAAATGAACGACGTAATTCGGCACAATCTAGAAAATGCACACATTTTCACCACAGTTTCAAATCTTATCAAATGCACGATCACAATAGAGAGATGGAGATAGAAGACTTATAAAATATAGGCTACTAGTGGCCGGTGTGGCTACGATTTCGTTTTTGAGCAGAATTGTGAGGTTTTGGAATGACTTATCTCAAAATTAATGGTACGAATCAAATCGGTAAGTTGAAAACTATTGCTTACTCTTTGATGTTGTGATTGTCTCAACGATGTATTATTAGAAATTAAAGTTCAACTGTGCATCATCATTTATAACACGTGACTTAATGCGGGGATAATCGCAATATTCTTTGCTCCAATAACTGTATGGGATCAACGAAGGAAAATGTACTGTGCCAGTGTGGTTTTGTTTGGGGAAATATGTACCTTACCCATACACAATCCCCACATGATTAATTGGTTAGATCCCCTAGGGGTGTCAGAGCACCGGGCCCGTGTGGGTATACTGTGGGAAAAATCTGTCGAAAATCTATATGTAAAACCCACACTTACCCCATACACGGCCCACACAGTCAAATATAGGCGGTCCCACACCCCGCACTCCGACGGCAGTGTCCATACGTTTCCCGCACTGTTACCGAACTCTACCCACAGTCGTGTGTTTGCTGGGTTGTTCGTTTTTTTAAAACAAATGCGTTATAATTTTTTGGAAATTATGCGGGGCTGGATATTGTCAAGTTCTACATGTATTCCCCTCCCGAAAAGATTACAAATATATTAATTACAGTTGAATAAAATTAACAAAATCTGAGATTTTATTGAAATTGAAACAAGTCACAGTTTTATAGTACTATTGATAATAAAATAAATATTAAATAATGAGGTTTAACAATGTTTTCTTAAAAGAAAACAAGAAAATACATAATCTACATCCCACTGCATACACAAACCAATACACAGTTTTGCAGTGTCCTATTATAATCGCATTTGGTCTCCAATTCTTATTAATCTTTTTGCATTTAAAAAAGCTCCTGTCCAAGTACGATAATTCCATCAATCAATAAAATAAAATACAATAAAAATAAAAATAAATATATTATTTTTAACTACCACTAATTATTGAACACTGAAAGTGCCTCATGCACTGTTTTTAATTACTCCCTAACAAGTTCCCTGTTGCGCCTCTCCACACATCTCATTGTTTCTCGCACTAACTCATCACGAACAATCTCCGGATAATAACGAACAAAATAACGAACGACCGTAAAGCCAAACCACAGAACTTGTGTTACTGTTAGACTGAAAGCGAATGAATGGGAACCCCCGCTGACTGGAAGAGCTTGCGTGTTCTTGTAGACCATTCATTACGTCCAGACCCATTGCTTATATAACGTTGTTCCGTGTTTTACGATTTATTTTTGTGTGTAATGTATTCTGGTCAGTTATGAAATCGATTTAAAAAATAATATACAGTAAAATATAAATATTACGACTGTAAAAAGTGACTGTGTTCATTATAGTGGCAATGAACTAAAACAAAATATGTGATATGTTTAGATGTCGATTGTTAAATCTATGTTACACTTAAAATAGCGCAGATATTTGCATCGCACAGTTTTAGACAGTTCAAATTGGATATGTCGGATAACTGAGGGAAGATAGATCAAGATATAGGACATCTACAAAAAAATCCATGCCTTCAGGGCCGGATTAAGACATTTGGCGCGCCCATAGGGTAAAAAGTAGATAAGCCCCCCACCCCCTAAATTCAACATGCTAAAAAACATATGGATGCATTTTAGGTAAAAAAAAAGTAAAGGCAACTATTACATAGCAAACCACCACCAAATTGTATAATTTCACCGGCCCCAGTCTCGGCCGTTGAAAAGTTAGGAGTTACACGCAGCGGCCCTCAGCGCATTTCGGCGCCGATAGGGGGGGGGGGGGGGGTCGCTTTGGCACCCTAGGCTCGAGCCTACTTAGCCCATTTATGCCTTATGCTGTTTCGAACCCATGTCCCGCATACAAGCTTAGAAGAACCTACGCCCCAACCGCACGAGCCATCAAGAACGGTTCACAATTAAAATGTTATGCAGTGAAATAATTGAAATAATTTACAAATACAGATATACATACATTTCGTGCAATCTTAAATAAATAAAAAATAAATAAATTCACATTTAGAGTCTACCCACTCAGTCACGAAACTGATTTGCAGTGGGGGACTTTAATTAAAAGCGACTAAACCAACCCGGTAGGCTCCCAACACCATCGACGAGTGAGCGATAACCAATCAAAGATCGATATTTCAAATACGAAACATATATGAATCAGTGATTGGACAGTGCGAACACCTGCGGACAGATGCCAGAATCAACAAGGCCGATTCAGAACAACTTTGAATTTATTGAGTGCTTCGTTGCTAGGACGGCTCCAAAGTCACCGTTTACTTATTCCTAAGACAAGAAGTAATGGGAAACGAATCCTTATTAGAAGTTAAAAAACTTCGGCCTGAACCGGCAATCTTATTCCTTGCAATCCAACCTTATCCATTGGACAACCAAGTTCATCAGATTTCTTCACTTACGCCCGTCTTGCACCGAGCTCCAACATTAATTCCGTTTAATAAATCAAACAATTACCCGTAGAACATACATCTTGCAATCTTCCCATGCGTAACGCTGTAATACGTGACCCGTGGCCGTCAGATCGGCTATTGCAGAGCTCAGGAGTGACAGACAGAATTAATGGTAATTTAGGGAAATTCTCTTCGAATCGAGCAAATCACAACTTTTCCACTTGTTGCGTTGCGTTTTGTTTCCGGGGGCCTAAAGCGATAGAACGTACATTACATTACGTTACAATGGTATTGATTCAAGATGTGAAACTAGATTTCATTTCCAAAGTGAAAGCATAACAAGAATAAATCATATTGTTGATTTATTAATGTTCATTAATTATGAAATTACCCTTATCATTGGAAAAATATATATACGAAGCTGTTATACATAGACAATATGATTATGTTATGGCCTAGTTCGTTATACATAACTCATGCTATTGTAACTGTCGAAAAGATTGTAAGGGATCACTAAACTTGCTCTAAGACTTTTACATTTGTAGCGAAATGTCTGCTCGTTACAATTACACTCATACATATTGTGATTTTCGATTTTTCGTTTCAGTTTATCAATTCTTAATATTATATTAATATATATATTCTTTTTAAAATATGTTGTATAGGTCAGGTTACTGTATGTATGAGAGAAGGAGAAAAATATCTGTGTTGCGTTTATTAGAATAACACAGTAAATGTTGAGTGTTTTAACAGTACACGTTGAAGTAATCTATGAACGGTTCACTGTACAGATGTTCGGATAAAACAAAATAACACACCTTGTCTGTATTGTTCAAAAGCTATATATTGAACGTATCGGCTTAGTAATACATGTCAAAGTCGTTAATAACTGTCAGTGTGTCAATCATAGAAGTTATATACTCCGAAGCCAATTATATCAACACCTGCATCCATACAGTGACATAAACCTTGTGTATTAAATTTACATGAGTAAGATTTAAAGCTCAACCCAGCTTACGGTCTCATCGTCTGATCGTTACCGATTAAGACTCGAACCCAGAACCCCAGGCTCTATATGTACCGGTGCAGCTATACACAACAAACTATTATTAAAATTAAATTTGTGCCGTGATGATTCTATAGTGAACGACAAAACGAAATAGTTTGCAAATGCAATGTTGTAAAATATGTAAACAGCGGATCACGTGATGTTTTCTTGAGTAGGCGGTTGGTTTGTCATGTGATACAACATAACAAATCTTAAACTAATTTCATTCTGTGACCCAGAGATGGCAACATTGTCAAGACTCCGTTATATAGAGAAGTAGGTAAGTTCAGGGGCAAGCAAACTTGCATTGCAATTATTTGCATGTCATCAATATTATAATTAAAGTAAATTGTTCTATGACAATAATTGAAGTTAATGTACATGATACATGTTTTAGACAGTACTGTGCCACTCTTCGGGGCTATTAATATCCTCTTCTAAGGCACAGTATGGATGCACCAATGCTGTTAAGTGTTTTCCATACTCAATTCGAGCATTCGACCACTTTTCACTGAATATAAAGTCTTGTAAAACAATGAAAAAAATACAGTATAGAAACTTAGCTTCGTCTTTTGCACGAAGACATTTTATGTCAATCACGAAACGAGTTAACGGGGTATCTATGTACAAGTTTTTAAGAGTTGGTCCAGTGGGTTGATTTCCGATTGAAACTCAGACGGTCCAAGTTTTGATTCCCGTTTTGGGCTTTGGTAAATGAAAACTAAAAAATACATCCACTAAAACGTGAAATTTTACACATATCTAAAACGAAATTTGCCAAAGGAGCCTCCAATTTCATCTTCATTATCACCCACTCATCGTCTTGATTAGCCAAGTTGCAAAAATATAATATGTTAAACCCAAATATCAATCAATCAACAAAATAACACTTTTGCGTCGCATGTGCGTCTGTCTACAACCACACTAGTTTTCTTCTCAGATATCATCCATCTTAAATCTGTACTACTTGTTCTGAAAACATACGACTTCGACAGCCCATCAATCAGCCAAGATACAGACAGACCAGTTTTAAGTGTCTATGAAATGAAAACTACTCTAATTGTTGGATCAGGTTGCAAAGCAAGTGATGCACAGACACTCAGACAAGACAAAAAGTGAAAGGATATCGGGTTACCTGTTGCATGTCAATGATATGTTTGAACGAGTGACAGTTGATATAGCTTGTCTGGCCACGAGATCATAATCGTTCATCCAGTAGCGATTTGTAGTCACGTGACGCCTTGAGTACAAGAAGAACACATTATGACATTACTGCATCGACTCACGATGGAATAAATGGAATAAAACGTTTCGCAAACAAGTAGAAGTGATACATCACCTAAATAGACACACATTCCAAATTCCAAAGTAATCTTGTTAATTTATCGATTGATGCAATTATTGATCATGATTCAATTATTAGCTCTGTCATTGGGTTTAATTTTAAACCCAATGGCTCTGTCACTCTGGAAAAAGCTGAACCCAATAACATCAACTTATCCTACCATCTTTTTGAAACACGTCCTCTTACCGTGTGGTGGTTACCTGTAAATTCCAAACACAGTCGGCGTGACTGTTGAGGCTTATGTCCTCTACTAATAATTGTGTGAAAGAACGCCAGGAATGTGTTGATTTTCGACGAAGTAGAGTGCATCAAAGGGGCGGTAGATAACGATCTGATATTGGGATGAGACTATAGTTACGTTGGGGCAAGTTTAGATAGAATTTAGAAAAATTACCACATCCAGCAGCGATTAGGCCTCTGCCATATCACTGTAACACACTCAAACTTAAAAACTTCTATGTCAAATGAAATTTGAAACCTCCAAGTTAAGAATCCACCAATATTTTATTTGAAAGATTATATTATTTGGTTTTATCAAGCTACTTGAACGCCTATTTGAACTCTTTGGACGCATCTGACGCCGTGAGGAAGGCAGTGGGTGTGTGCACGCATGCGTTATCAGATCCATTAGAAGGCGGTGCGCGTATCACATCATCCTTATCTCGACGTGATCAAGTGTGAGATGGAATATTACCCATGTGATAAACAAGAGAACATAGGCGCGCTCTAGGAAGCAGTCGGGGTACTAAACATGGGGTGGATGACACTGTAACATTACAGATGTCGTATATACACACATCACACGGCAACAACCACCACATGACCACTTTAACGACGGACAATTACTAAACACTAGCGTCGTAATAAAGAAAAATAAATTTAAAAGAGACAACGGTTCGGATGGGTTCAACTGTTGCCCACAATGACGTACATAAATAAGTAAATTCACATTTAGAGTCCACCCACTCAGTAACGAAACTGATATTCAGTGGGGGATTTTAAATAAAAGTGACTAAACCAACCCTGCAGTCTCCGAACACCATCGACGAGTGAGCGATAACCAATCAAAGATCGATATTTCAAAAACGAAACATATGAATCAGTGATTGGACAGTGCGTAGAAACACATGCGGACAAATATCAGAATCAACAAGGCCAATTCAGAACAACTTTGAATTTATTGAGTGCTTCGTTGCTACGACGGCTCCAAAGTCACCGTTTACTTATTTCTAAGACTAGAAGTAATGGAACTGAATCCGAAATATATACCCTGGTCTGTTTTTGGTTCTCTATATTATAGAATATGATGAAAGATAGTAATGAACAATTACAACAAAACGTGTGAGACAAGAAGGAGTAACACAGGGAGAAAGCTTTGACTTAACGAAGCACTCAATAAATTCAAAGTTTGTCTGAATAGACCCTGTTGATTCTGGCATTTGTCCGCAGGTGTTCGCACTGTCCAATCACTGATTCATATGTTTCGTATTTGAAATATCGATCTTTGATTGGTAATCGCTCACTCGTCGATGGTGTTCGGACCCTACAGGGTTGGTTTAGCCGCTTTCAATTAAATCTCCCACTGAAAATCAGTCGTGTTTCTGAGTGGGTAGATTCTTAATGTAAATTTATTTTATTTCTTTATAGTAATGAGCAATTAAAACAAAACGTGTATAGGATAGTTTAGGACACAGAGACATGAAGGAGTAACACAGGGAGAAAGCTTTGACGTAGAAGTGACACCGGTAGCCTAGAACAGATAACTCATAGATGTGGGTTGTAGTAACCACATAATGGAGACATCGAATAAGGGCCTAAGTAGACGACAGAATGGAGGGTGTCTGTTTGATTGAATACAACCCAAGGTTTGAAAACACAAAGATACGTTTCGATCGTGGGTGAATATTCATTAACAATTAGCACGGAAGTGTAGCCCAGACATCGTAGCCCAGTTCGTGTCCTGGCCTGGCCAAGAACAAAAGCTCTTTAGTTCAGTCTTATATAGGAGCATTCAATGTTTGTATACGGTTGTGTACGAGGCGCATTCAGCTAGGTTGCATTCTCCATGCACACAGCCATACATGCACGTGTGTGCACTTTCCACAGACAGGCAGACAGACAGACAGACAGACAGACAGACAGACAGACAGACAGACAGGCAGACAGACAGACAGACAGACAGACAGACAGACAGACAGACAGACAGACAGACAGACAGACAGACAGACAGACAGACAGACAGACAGACAGACAGACAGACAGACAGACAGACAGACAGACAAACAGACAGACAGACAGACAGACAGACAGACAGACAGACAGACAGACAGACAGTTTAGTTAGTTTTTTTTACCGTGGAGGCTTGGGCCACAAATTCGATCTGCTGATTAAGCCATAACAAACATTTTTTTAAATCGTTTTCCTCCTTATTTTTACGAAACTCGTATCAGCAAGAATGCTTTAAAAATGCTGGTATGTGCCTTATTTTCATTAAACATTTGAACGTTTTACACACATGGTATAGTTTAAAATTCTGTTTGTTAATAATTTTACTTTCTAAAACTATTTGATCGTTTATAAAGTAAGTAAACAACACGAAAAGAGATGTATATGTTTTATTTAATTTATCTTCTTGGACTTGAAGGCTATTTGTTTACATGGATAATCTGACCTCAAATACCACGAACAAGATACATGGATACACCGTCCACTAAGTCGAAATAAAAATTAACTAACCAAAATTATATCTAGTGAAAAGTTATAAACCAAAAACCTAACACATGTTTTAATAAGTAAACAAGCTATAAAATTAAATCTCACGCATGTTCAAAAACAATTCAATCAAAATAGTTCCCACATCGGGGGTGCACGGACCCAACGCGTGTACCGTTATATAAGGTCACGTGATGTCCTATATATCAGGCGCCGGCGTGATGGGGCCCATTGTCCGTTCACAAGATACAACACTTCATAGTTTGGGTATAAAGCCTGTCCTGTTAATAAAGCTGAGGATAATTAATAGGTTATTAGAAGCGTTCCCAGGCTTTGTGTGATGCCCGAGCCATCGCTGTTATAGTGGACCCAAGATTACTTTACACCTGCTTTCGTCACATCCGGGACAGTCGTAGCCAACCAGCGAACCGCCCGAGACACATCTGGGCCAATACCGATCGCTGATTGGCTACGAACCAGTCGCCTTTGACGAAAGCATGTGTAAGGTAGTCTTGGGACAACTATAGCTCGTGTTATGAAGAGGACCCGGGTTCGATTACTGGTCGGGATAGGGTCTCTGATATTGTGAAGAAGAGTCTAAATGATACATACCCGCTGAAACGTCGGGCTGGGTGGGGTAAGTTGGAACTTGCTACCACCTCTTGTAAACATACCCAGAAAACAGTAAATGATTTAACATGTCAGTGTGAATTTAAAAATGTAATATAGTATAATGTGGACTTAAAATAGTCAATATTATAAGTCCATAGTACAATATAGTGCGTTATGTTTTGCTGGTTGCTACAATTGAAAATCAAGATGCATTTTTACGTTTAAACTACTCACAGTACGTTTTATGGTGGGTGTATTTATTTATTTAATGTGAATATTGTATATTATAAAAAACTGATAAACAAATTTGCTGAGGTTGTTTGTTATCACGTTTTGTAAATAATTATTAATTTATTGCTTTTTGGTTGTATCTCCATCTACACTAACATATCTAGTCGAAACGTTGATCAAAATTAACTGAACATAATGAAAATTTAATGAAAATTTAAAAAAGTATTTATACCTTCACGTCAAGTCGATGTATTTAAACATAAGACAGATTTCTTTCAGCTGTATTTTATTTCTTCTCTTTGCTGAACGGGTAATTTGCCATTTCCCGTCTTTGAAGATATATTTACCGTGTTTCCGTCACAGTGGCGCCAGTTATGTTGCACATTAAAATAATTACATATTCATTTTTCCCCCTTTTAATATTCTATGTAAACAAGTTTGTAAATCTTTGTGGATAACAAGACACATTTCTGTAGTTTGTTTGACGTAATCGTTGTAAATCTGCATTTAGTGTGTTTGTCTATATCGGCAATTAAGTTATAAAAGTGACTGCATGAGATACAATAAATATGTTAGGGAAATACGGTAGAAAGTATAATGGTGTTAGATTACAGAGTAATAAACAGTATTTTCCACCTTGAAGATGATTAGCAAGTAGAGGGAAATATAGATTGAGAAATAATTGATACCTGCAAGATGTGAGAGGCAATAGTGTTAAAATGTAAAACAAGAAATAAATAAGTATAGTAAAAAATGCAAAGTGTGAATCGTGTTGATATATGAGTGAAGGAGTGTTTACAAAATCTTCATCGACATCAGTTAAACTGTTGTTTTCCTTATTATGTAACAATGCTTTTACAGTGGGTTTTCCTGCCATTATTTTAAAGACACACTCACTAATTCAGAAACAATTTACCAGTCAAGTTACCATAAAAATAAAGAGGAAGTTAATGATAAGACGAAATATGAAGAAGAGAAAATAACGAATTGTGAAATAACAAACATGATCCATAAAAAAAAACGTAAATACCTATAGAGCATGTAACAAAAATCAAAACCTCGAAATTAGACTAGAAAGAAACATACACATTAAAACGCACAATTACACTCGGACATGAAAATTTTAAAATTAAAAACGAAACATAGAAACAATAGAAATGGAAAATTACCTCGATAAAAAGTAATAATGAATTTTACAGTTAATTAACAAAAAACAATACAAAATTAAGCAATAAAAAAATACTACACTTAAATACAAAAAGACCAATGAAAGAAATAAAGCAGTAAAAAAAAACACGACGAAATAAAAACGAAAGTGGCTTTCACTCTTTATCGTATTAATTAATTATATTTTTTATCGGTAGGGGTGCTATAAACCACGTATTGTCAGAAAGCCCAACATAACCGCAGCTCATCTAAACCTCCCATATAAACGCGCCTTCTAAAAGGGTCCAGAAGGCCGTGAGTGTTACTAAAAGTATTATCTCGTCTATAGAAGGCTGTGAGTGTTACACATCGGGCGAGGTTCACACGCAGCCAAGACTGAGGTGTTAATTGGTGGAGAGATTAATATTGGGGCCCGCCTACCAGCCTACCTGCCTACCTGTCGGCTAGGCGCCTCTCAAACCATCAGCCAACGCGTGCAGTAAAGGGTTGAGGCAAGTGTGGATAATTTATTTGAAAAGGAAGAGCAGATGTGGAGCTCCTTTATACAACAATTAAAATACATTCCGCAAGGTTGTCCAAAACACTCGTTCATTATTTATTGTTTAACCATGGACTTATTAACTTCGTAACTGGACTTGAATCAGCTAACAAATGAATGTACCAATTAAATAGCCATGGAAGAAGGCGGTGGGCAGCCATTTTAGCCATTAAATTTCGGATTAAGACATTGTTCCCATTATTGTTGTGACTGTTGATGTGTAATTGCTTAGCGATAGGGGCTAAAATGTCCGAGAATGTCAAAAACTGGAAATGAGAATCGCATACGCGTATACCCACCATATTGCACATCCAGATAGTTGTAAATCCATGGTTTAACGATGTACTCGACCGCTTAGGTCATATGACGTCTTCCGAATCGGGTCGTCATAAGGGGACTCCAGCAAGGGAGGGCAGGGCCGGCCCAAATGGGAGGAAGAATCTTTAGTGGGGCAGTGGGGGGAAAAGGTTCTCATTTTCTGTCACCTTTTACGACTGGCAGTCACCCTGGGTCTGTTCTATCCCAGTCTCAGGCGGACCTTACAACACTCCTACCATGGCATTCTTATGGAATCAGAATTGAAGAGTTGCACTAATACACAACAAAACAATTATATAGCGCATTAAAAGACCAATATCAATATATTCATCATCATCATTATCCATCGCCGTTTCCTGCATCTGGCAGGGTCAGTTTGGGTTTCACAACCATATTTTTCCACCTCTTTCTATCTTCCCACAATAGTACTTCCTCTACTTGCTCCAAGTTCTCTCCTCTCGTCTGTAAGTCTTCAGCAATCTTTTCCTTCCATCTCTTTCTTGGTCTTCCCCATCTTCTTCTTCCTTCGATCTTTTTTTCATATGTTCTATATATTATTAATACTAAAGCCGACAACGTATGAATTAGGACCTACGCCCTTATGTGTCGCCATGGAAGACTAAACATATTACAACCGACAGATCAACATTGTATTTACATATTTTGACACAGTCTATTAACTATTTAATCCACGTTTACAAGACTAATCCATTTGTGCATTACTTTACATACATAGGTAATTTAGTTTTGCAACAACTATTACAACATATTGTCTTTTTTTAACTATCTGTGTTACAATTTATGAAGTTATTAACAGCAGTTTTTAAACGATCACAAAGTACATTAATGCAATTAATGATGTATGTTTACATTATTTTATTAAAACAATAATGTTTTGTAGGAAACCAGCCCAGGGAGCAGGGAGATGCATGTCACTTTACAGGTGGTATTTTGAATAGTTTTGAAGGAATGTCCGAGGGCTGTTAGTATGTCTCAATCCTAGTATTCGCCTCGTGACTGAGCAAAAGCTAGGGGAAAACCTTCACAGTCAGGATTGCCGGTAGCGGATATCAAACCGGGGACGTCTCGAATTAGAGCCTCGTGTGCTACGCACTGAGCCATCTCTATCGGTAATTTCTTTACAAAAATTTCGGTTCCACATCACACGAGGGACGCGTTGCTCCAGTAGATGGCTAGTTGGTCCAGGTCACTCCAGTGGTTAGCATCCCTGCTTCCAATGCAGAAGGTCCCGGGTTCAAATCCCGCATCAGGCAGAAGTTTTTTTTAACTTCTATTAAGGATTCAGTTCCATCACTTCTTGTCTTAGGAATAAGTAACCGGTGACTTTGGAGCCGTCCTAGCAACGAAGCACTCAATAAATTCAAAGTTGTTCTGAATCAGCCTTGTTGATTCTGGCATTTGTCCGCAGGTGTTCGCACTGTCCAATCACTGATTCATATGTTTCGTATTTGAAATATCGATCTTTGATTGGTTATCGCTCACTCGTCGACGGTGTTCGAAGCCTACAGGGTTGGTTTAGTCACTTTTAATTAAAGTCCCCCACTGCAAATCAGTTTCGTTACTGAGTGGGTAGACTCTAAATGTGAATTTATTTTTTATTTATTTAATTAAATCACATTGCCTCCCTCTAGTCCCCTGCAGTCTACATCCACATCCACATGCAGGTTCCCCACCACAGCCACAGAAGTGTTTCTATCAAACGCCCACCCACAAAAACAAGCACGATTCCTCAATAGCTTAAGATCTATAACTCTTTTTACGTCAGCTCTAAGATAAACACTGTCTTTTATACACCCGACGTGCACGGTCTCAAATTACACGCTCTTGTGTTTTCTTACACTCGGACAGAAAACCAACATTCTCTTTTTCTCCCCCTTCTTTTTGTATTCCAGATAATTTCAACGGTGTGGTCAAGGTTTTTGTCTGTATTGAACTAGCCACTCCGAAGAAGCCGCTATAGTAAGAAGTAGAGGCATACACCACCATCAGTGATAGAGGTAAAACTATAGTTTGTGATGTCGTATTCCAGCTAATTTCAACGGTGTGGTCAAGGTTTTTGTCTGTATTGAACTAGCCAGTCTGAAGAAGCCGCAATAGTAAGATGTATAGAGGCATACACCACCATCAGTGATGGAGGTAAAACTATAGTTTGTGATGTCGTATTCCAGCTAATTTCAACGGTGTGGTCAAGGTTTTTGTCTGTATTGAACTAGCCAGTCTGAAGAAGCCGCAATAGTAAGATGTATAGAGGCATACGCCACCATCGGTGATGGAGGTAAAACTATAGTTTGTGATGTCGTATTCCAGCTAATTTCAACGGTGTGGTCAAGGTTTTTGTCTGTATTGAACTAGCCAGTCTGAAGAAGCCGCAATAGTAAGATGTATAGAGGCATACGCCACCATCGGTGATGGAGGTAAAACTATAGTTTGTGATGTCGTATTCCAGCTAATTTCAACGGTGTGGTCAAGGTTTTTGTCTGTATTGAACTAGCCAGTCTGAAGAAGCCGCAATAGTAAGATGTATAGAGGCATACGCCACCATCGGTGATGGAGGTAAAACTATAGTTTGTGATGTCGTATTCCAGCTAATTTCAACGGTGTGGTCAAGGTTTTTGTCTGTATTGAACTAGCCAGTCTGAAGAAGCCGCAATAGTAAGATGTATAGAGGCATACGCCACCATCGGTGATGGAGGTAAAACTATAGTTTGTGATGTCGTATTCCAGCTAATTTCAACGGTGTGGTCAAGGTTTTTGTCTGTATTGAACTAGCCAGTCTGAAGAAGCCGCAATAGTAAGATGTATAGAGGCATACACCACCATCAGTGATGGAGGTAAAACTATAGTTTGTGATGTCGTATTCCAGCTAATTTCAACGGTGTGGTCAAGGTTTTTGTCTGTATTGAACTAGCCAGTCTGAAGAAGCCGCAATAGTAAGATGTATAGAGGCATACGCCACCATCGGTGATGGAGGTAAAACTATAGTTTGTGATGTCGTATTCCAGCTAATTTCAACGGTGTGGTCAAGGTTTTTGTCTGTATTGAACTAGCCAGTCTGAAGAAGCCGCAATAGTAAGATTGTATAGAGGCATACACCACCATCAGTGATAGAGGTAAAACTATAGTTTGTGATGTCGTATTCCAGCTAATTTCAACGGTGTGGTCAAGGTTTTTGTCTGTATTGAACTAGCCAGTCTGAAGAAGCCGCAATAGTAAGATGTATAGAGGCATACGCCACCATCGGTGATGGAGGTAAAACTATAGTTTGTGAGGTCGTTGGTTCGATTCTGGCCACTGACAATTCTTGACTGAGGGTTTTCCGATGGATTCCTTAGTCACAAGGCGAATGCTTGGGATTCAGTCCCGCTTTTAGAGCTTTGGAGATTCCTTATACTCTAACCAATATTAGATATTGTGGCCACTGACAATCCTTGACTGAGGATTCCTTAGGCGAATGCTTGGGATTCAGTGTCACTTTTAGAGCTTTTAAGAGATTCCTTATACTCTAACCAATATTAGATATTGTGGCCACTGACAATCCTTGACTGAGGATTCCTTAGGCGAATGCTTGGGATTCAGTGTCACTTTTAGAGCTTTTAAGAGATTCCTTTTATACTAAAAAAATTAGATAAAATAAAAAACTGGTGTGCACCTTACAGCAGGGGTTCATACGAAAATTGTATACGAAAGAAATACTATCTGTCTGTCTGTCTGTCTGTGTCTCTCTCTCTCTCTCTCTCTCTCTCTCTCTCTCTCTCTCTCTCTCTCTCTCTCTCTCTCTCTCCTCTCTCTCTCTCTCTCTCTCTCTCTCTCTCTCTCTCTCTCTCTCTCTCTCTCTCTCTCTCTCTCTCTCTCTCTCTCGCACCCACCAGTTACATGATTGATCGATACATCTTGCAAAGATCACAAGAGTTTAACGGGATTTTATTTTTATGTATCTTTTTAAAACGACAGTTAGAATGCAAATTGTTCACTTATCCGTCTCTATAGATACTATCAAGGTAGGTAAACAGATAATTTCTTCATAAACGTATGCAAAACGTATTTCGTTTGAATAAACCTAGACATTATTTTATATTTTATCTGATTCTATGTAAATGTAATAATGTTACGTCATTTTTAGGAGTTTATCTACAGATCTAACCACACATAATCACATAATCAAACGTTTTAAAGATAAGAATAAAAAATATTCAAAATTCACACGTTTTACGGTCAAGCTATCTGCTTATAAAGATGACCAGTCTATAATGAGTGGTTTCACTTCACCTCATCACCCAGTGCTTAGTTGGGGTAGTACTTTATTTACAACAGGCTCACTATTAACACCCCTTGTCATGAGAAGAGATCATATCTCAAAGGAAAGTTTAACACACTTGCAAAGTGCAACATAAAGCTGTGTTATTACCCGGGCTAATGGATGTACTTCACACCTACAATCAGGCGAGATGACTCTATACTATAGTATAGCAAGATAGTTTTTGTTGACCCGTGTTATTTGAAGATGACCGAATTTAATTTTTTGTTTTATGTTGTAAAATCTACCTCCGTAAAACTATAACTATACGGCACTATAACCACGGGATTATGGCGTTGTTTTGTAGAATAATATGGTGAAGGTTTGGTATTTCTGGGATTAATTGGGTTCTAATTAAGAGTGGTCGATATAAAATGTTTGGAAACCGTGTGAGAATTTAAGCTTTTTTGTTCTCATAGATAAAATTACATTCGATATAAACATTTTGGGACTGAGCTTGTTTATAAGCATGATCTACAGATATGCTAAAAAACGGTTTTAAAATGTATATAGCATCAATCAAACAAAAAGAGATATTATTGAAGTTGTCTCATTTTATTCGAGCCCAATCAACGTTGCATCCTTTTTTTTTAAAGAATATTGTATATCATGACAATATCTAGCCCTACAAAATTCTAAAATGTTGATATTAATGTCGTTGTAACGCTTTTCAACCTACGCGATGTGACGAACTCTTAATTTGTGTAAGTTATTTTGATATGTATAAATTGTCTATCCGATACTATAAAGTATGAACATATAACTAATCGAGGGATATTGTCACAATGACAACTATCTTTTCAGATTTGAAATGAGGTATCCATGAGACCGTTGAGTGAGTAATATAGGGTAGAGGCTCCACGCCATTGGCAGTTTGTCTATACCGCCTTATGCTGCCCAACATACTTGAGTCGGGTAGTAGAAGCTCGCCAAGCGACGCGATGACGGAGCCTGATTGGTCGGCTACATCACCGAAGATATACGAAGACAGCCGAAAACTCCGTCATCGCGTCGCTTGGCGAACTTCTACTACCCGACTCAAGTATGTTGGGCAGTAAAAGACGGTAGACAAACTACCGATTGCATTGCGACTCTACCCTATATTACCCCTATATTACTACCTATATTACACCTATATTACTCACTCAACGATGAGACTACAGTGGGTCTGTGCTTAGTTGAGAACAAGAAAATCAGTCGATCTTTCGTCGATCTTGGCATTTCACAAATGATGTACACCTCCACTACCTGGCTAGCACAAACATGAGACGAAATCCCCGAATTCATTACCGTAATCCTTAACAGAAGTTCAACCATGCGAACATTTCTTGGAAACACACAACAAACGATTATATTTGACTACTTTTTGACAGTTTGGACCCAACAAATTCAAGAAATCTGCGGTCGCACTCGGGGTGTACAAACAACTTATTATAAATGCAGTGAAATAAATGCCCTGCGGCGTTCTCAGCTTTGCCTGGGTAAAGTTTAGTTACTAGTTACGTTGCGTCAACTTTACTCGAATCTGTGCTTTAGCGCATCGTTCCCCACGGTGTCAGAAAAACACTTGTTGCATGCTCGACGCTGTTCTGTTACAAGGAGCGTCAGCAAAAACCAACGCGTACAAGCGCAATTAAAACAAGATAGTAAGCTAGGTAATTAGTTGGGTAACTCACCACTGTTGGAGCTGTATTCGCCAATGTACCGTTTCGTGAGGTACCGAACTGTCACGGCTGAAACAAAACAAAGACGTCCCGTGAATATTAATTAGCAGACTTCCATAACCGCCCATAACTGTGCAGAAGTGGAACACATACGTTACCAAAGCTAATGTTCATTCTACTGTAGCCATTATCTAATCTTCCTTTATATCAGACACTCTATGTGCACGTGTACAGCATTTTGTAAATTATTTGCAATATAAAGTATTAAATACGTTGATATTTGTGTTAAATCATTTATTTTTTTATGTTTTAGGTAGTCAGTATTGCTAATTTTCATAACACTTATTTGAAGTAGTTTTTTATTTTAAGGTGGAATGTGAAGTATTTTATAAAAAAAATAAAGTATTAATTTTTGCCAAAAGACGTACTCTGTAAAATATTTCAAAATTAAATAAATAAATATAAATTCACATTTAGAGTCAACCCACTTAGTAACGAAACTGATTTACAGTGGGGGACTTTAATTTAAAGCGACTAAACCGACCCTGTAGGCTCCAAACACCATCAACTAGTGAGCGATAACCAACCAAAGGTCGATATTTCAAATGCGAAACATACGAATCAGTGATTGGACAGTGCGAACACCTGCGGACAAATGCCAGAATCAACAAGACCGATTCTGCGATTCAGAACAACTTTGAATTTATTGAGTGCTTCGTTGCTAGGACGTTAAAAAATAACTAATGGTCTGCTATTAATTTGTGTTCTATAGTAGACCTACATTTTTGTATATAGACAGATATTTCATTTCAACTATCCTAATGAGAGTTATCCAAACACGTGTTATTTTATTAATTTTTTAATGGACGTGACGTAATAACACTCAATTCCTAACACGATTACATGTGTAAATTTTAGTTAACTTTTACAACTGACATTTTTTACTAAAACAAAACCTATTTTATATTCAGAACACTGTCTAGCTAGCTAGTTAAACGGCGTCCCAACAAACTACAATTAATGTCAATGACGTCACTGAAACAGTACACTGCCCAAGTCAGGACAGCTGCACTTACTTGTACATAGCTGACCTAGAACCACACAAACTGAAATTGAAATAAACAGCAATTCGTAGGTCACAAACTCATTTCAAAACACTTAAAAGGAGACAATCGTTTAGTTTAGTGGTTCGCGGATGATGATATCTTTCTTAGCAACTTCTTTGCAGCGTTAAAAGAGGTGAATGGGCCAACGAATACTACGTTGCTGACATACTACGCCTTTTAGGATGTGTGTAAATACCGCTAGGAATAAACACAATGCTATACACTTCTCGTTCATTCATCTAAATAACTCCAAACCATTCAGTCTAATCTCTTTAAATATGCGTGTAAGTAGGCTTACAGTTGAATTGGTTTCTTAGATTTTATAAGTTTATGTATTTCAATATATTTATAATTATAATAATTCAAATTTTATTTTACGGACATTTGGGTAATTTTCATTGTATTTCAATTAATTCAGTCCAATCTGCTGTATACATGTTACTAAATTATATCTACCTAACATTAAGTTCTCCTCGAAATAACTCCCCCCCCCCCCCCCCCCCCCACCACTATCATTGAACTTTTAAGTTATAATTTTCTATGTTTTTTGATAATTTCATTTAGTATCATAAATGTATTCTTTGTACCTGTGGTCATTGATACAGATTGACTTATCTTATTTCTACTCGGAGGTGTTAACTACAAAGTTAATTCCTTAATTAAAGTGCAAAGAAAAACGCTTTCAAATAAAACATTTTTGAACATGCCACCAACATTCAAAAATCCTTTTCAGTTCTATACAACAAAACACGATATATTGTCTTTTGTAATGGAATTCCAGAACACGAATTGAAAATTTGGACC